>DWNE01005226.1:0-14233 GCA_018249875.1 Cecropterus toxeus | reverse complement strand
AATTTTGAAAAATAGTTTCTGCGTAAAATAGTAACAAATACACATGTATCCTAACTTACGAATTTTATTTCGCATTTATGAATGTAAGATTATCATAGCAATGTGTCTGAACGCCAACTTGGCATCATCACTCGCTTGAAGAAAGCAAGCGCAAAACTTTCAAACGGAAATGTAAATAAATTTTAATGCATGGATATAGCAAATCGTTACGCATTCGTTTTGATATTATGAAATCTTTATCCAACTTTAAATTGAAGTTTGAACTTCCATCCACGTGAACAGCTATACTTCTTGTCCGTCATGATCCGGATTGCTCGATGTCCTGAACTTACATCCTATGCTGCGGCATTGAAGTCGAAGCGTGGCGCAGGGTCTACGGGCCTAAAGGAATCCCTCCTTGCTTGGGCAGTTTCCTCAGTGGGCGCACGGCCCACTGGTATTGTGAGTTGTCGTGAGGGAGCGGTTTGCGTGAAGAAAAAAGTCTCAGGCTACCCACAAACTAATCGATCGATTGCCTACTTGTGACATCGATTTATTGTAGAATCGATTATTTGACATAGATCGTCAGTTTCTATCGTCGATGCCATCGATCGACGGTAGAAACTGAATCTACTATAACAATTGGTCGAAGTCGATCAGTGATTTCCATCGATCATTGATCGACGATTGTTTGGTGACGATCAATGTGTGAGCACTCTTAGTAGATTCGACTATGTGAGTTGATGACCATAATGTATAACTTCAGATAGAAAGGAACTTCCCGTCTATTTGTATTAAAAATAGTAACCACATCCTATGATCACGTCTAGATAATGTCTAATCACATTCATGTCAAAAATATCCACCTAATGTACTTAAACCACACATGTGATGTCAATCAGTTTGATTCCCGTATAAATGGCTTTTATTTTATCTTAATCCGACATTATTAGTTATGATTAAGAAATATCTACCAGTTCACAGATTATGCAATCAATCGATTTTAATTTAGATGGAATTGGCCGGTTTATTGGCATTTTAATTATCTCATTATTTTTAAGGTATGAATAGATTATTTATAGGAACGTATAACAAAAAATGAAACTTCCGTGAGTCTGTACATGGCATATAATTAAAAAAAAAACTTTCTAGATCTCCTAATAAGCAATTATAAACATTTCTATGTTATTGGTTAGAACTTTTGCCTGCCTATTTGTCACTGTTTTTGAATTCGCATCAACGTTGTTTTGCCCCCCGTTTAAGCAACTGATAATAAATTTGTAATACGTAAATAAATTTAATAAATTTTAATACGTAAATAAATTAAATAAATTTCTGATTAAAACCTTTGAATTATATAATTAAGAGACAAATCCAAATAAATATTTGAATACGGATGTAGAAATACTCGATAGAGGTACTAATAATCTCCAAGACGCAAATTTTACGACGCATATTTTACTACAAACGAGTTTTAAAAACAATCATAAAACGATCTACCTTTCGCTCATAAATTGCTTTAGGTGTTTTTCTAATTAATTTATTAAAATCCGACATTTAGAATGCCGTCGATTTAAATAACTAAGAATTTAAAAGAATATTAGGAATGTTACTACTGTTTAAATGCTAATGAACGCTATTATTAATATAATTTATTGTTTTTTTGGTATAATTTTATGAAAAATAAATTATTTATAGATACGTGACGTGCGATGAGAAACCCGTTTCCCGCTTATTTATTTTACTGGTGGATAAGTCTAGAGAAATAAATTAAACTACAAGAGTCTTAGCCATCATCATTGAGCGTTAAGAACCTAGGCCTTATTTTAGAGTTAGGCTTAAGGCCATTGGCTTTTTTATCAGATTGAAGTAGCAATCGAGCATGCAGTCCACCTGGGTAGGTGGCAACTGCTGCCCATGGACATTTAAAAGCAACTTCATTTGCTATATGAATATATATGAGGCGACCATCTTAGTCCTTGGTAGCAAAGCGTCTGTGACCGACTTCAGATAGAACCCCACTTCTATATGAAGTTGTTTACAGATCCATGAGTGGCGGCAAATGTCTGCATGCTCGTTTGCTACTTCAAAACTATAAGAAAATAACCAATACCATTACTTATATGATATTTACCAGTTGCTATTGTATGAAATTTCCTTTTTTTAAACTATCACCATTTTCTTTGTTTTACAATCTTGTTTTACATTATGTTGTTAATAGTAGGTACGTATGTTTTTGTAATAGTTAACTTTGAATTATTATAGTACCTACCTGTATGTGATTATATTATATTTTTGTATAGAGCTTATGTTATTATAATTGTTTTTTTTTGCATCTTCTTCAATAAGTTGTTCAAAATTTCAATCATTACCTTCATATAACGCGTCATCCACCCGTTCCGTAAAACCCTTTATAAGCCAGCGAATAAATTCTAAGTAAATTGAAATCGAAAAAAATGTCTTTTTACTTCAAGAATACGATGTGCAGTGAACAAACGTGAAATTAACGACAACTCGCCCATTGTCCCTCAGGAACTCCCGTCACCAGCTATCTGAAGACAATTGCAAATAGCAAAAAAATTGCAGAAAATCGGTTCAAAATCGTTTCAAATTCGCGTCTCTTGTTTCTACACAATGCCACCCCAATCGAACCTATATTAGATCGGAACCCTTTATAAATACAATTGAATGATATTTATTGGGTTTTTTGACTATCGATTCAATTCATACGTTTGTAATTTTGAAACGCTCCAGATAGAGCCACAATGGAAGAAAAAATAAGATTGCGCTGAGGGTGCGATGGGTAACTTGAGGTCATATCGACTCACACCCCTGTACTTCCTGTTTTAGAACTATAGGGTTGCCTCCGATGTTTACGAATGCTAAATAGATAAAGATAGATAGAAAAATATAAATAAATATAACTTAAGATTTGCTTATATTTTTAACCAATCCATTTACAATTTGTTTAGTTATATTTCTTGGTATAATTAAAAATCTAGTGAGTGTCATATTCGGTTACAAGGCATCTAGTATTATTCGTATTCTAATATGTATAAAATTAAAATTTATTTTGTATAGTCATTAAAATCCTGAATAAAAAAACGCAATATTACATATAATGCGTTATTTTGCTTAAAGCAACTTTTAATTGTGACAACCCTATCTACATGCGCGTACGCACAATACCGTTCGCATCACAATCAGTGTGACAGGTCACGGGGCACGGAATGCTTAGTTCCGTGAGAACATCTCTGATCCAGTGGCCAGCTGACAGCAAATGTTCCTGGTTCCCAAAAACATGTCATTACCTAAGTTAACGGTCGTCGCTAACAGGTTAACTGAGAGCAAACTACATCTTTCTGAATGAATATTTTATAATGAATGTGCCATATCGATTTTGTATAGCACCACTCCATCGCTTCTCTCTTCTAGGGACAAAATGCAGGAAATTAGAAGCAGGCGAGTTGCAGTGACTTCTTGAGTAACATCAAAACCAATTGCAGCCATTAACAAGCAAGCCAAGTGTGGTGGTTACGCCGAAGAACCCCCCGTTAAGAGAGTCTAATGACTCTCTTAACGGAGTATGAACTTCAAAGGTCAATTGTAATTGAATTGGCTTGCATACCAGTGTACTTATTTCATTACGAAACATTATTTGTAATATGACTGTATGTTATGCTGTTGGCATGTCAAATAAATAAATAAATAAATAAATAAATCAACTCCAAATCGCACCATTAGGTAATCTTATTTTCGCCTAGCATCAGCAGTGTTGGTCGCTCTCATATTATGAGTTAGAATGCCGTAGTTAGATAGAGACACGAAATATCTTGTTTCCCAGGAATAAATTCATAATTGTAAGTGCCCCTGTAGGCCTATACCTACAAAATAAATACTTATGTTTTATTTATTTATTTATTATTTTAGCCAAAACTACCATATGTCGATCGACTTTGATTAAGGCCCTTACAACAGACCAATACTGTTCTTTAGCTACTTCCGTCAACGTAATAATCTGCGAGAACAATTACATTTTTTGTTATCTTACCGCAGAACATCATACCTTAAGCACAGTTTCCCAATCTATTATACTGAAATTTATTTTACTTGACAACTTTTAAGTGTCCCCCTAAAATAAAAGAGGACCAGCACGCTGGAGACGGGTCACTTCATAACGAGGGTAGTGCCATAGTTCACCACGCTGGTCAAGTGACGATTGGACTGCACTCATTTAAGATCTTCTTTAGAATTGTCAGTAATAAGTACCTATAAGTTTCATGATGATTTTATGTGAGGTTCATGGTTATTATGATAAAAAATATAAAAATACAACTTATAAAAATGCTCAGCTAACTTCAGCATATCTTTTAAATGGAGGCAAAATTTTGAACTAGAACAATGTCCACGACTTGTATCAGTTAGTACCTGATGTAAGACATACATAGTTTGAGCACCACTACGCTAGAAGACGTCCATAAAATCATCTGCCAATAGAGAACTGAGTTGTATTATCTAAAACTAAGCCTGGTATTCAATATCCTGGCAAATGATAGCACAAGTTTCTTTATGTTGTGTGGTTTAGTTTGTAATCTGTCGCTTTGAATTTCAACTGTAAGTGCCGACATTGTTTGTAAACTATTTCTGCTAACAATAAGTAATTCAATGCCTCATCACCTGTTTGGATACAATAATTATTGTCCGCAAGTCCTGAACAGTTTCCGAAGGATTAAAGATACAATTACTTGTAGGTTGACGACGCTATTTTTTCACGTTGGAATTTTCCAGTAGGTTGTAGTTGTTGTAGTTTTAAGTTGAACTAAAGGTTTATAAATTATATTAAAAAGATAGAGCCATTTGTAGGAAGACGTAAAGACTAAAACTTAACTTTGTCTTCTAAAAATCTTGTCGAAAAACAATGCGAGATGTATGTTTTATCACCCTGGCTAATTTTCTTTACATTGCTACTACTAGTATTACAAAGCAGAAAGATAGTGCAATGGTTTCTCCAGACTAGAACCATAAAGGGCCCTACCACTTTCACTGCGAAGTTTAACACAATTAACCCATTTATAATTTATAAGAAGTCAACGAGTAAACAGTTCACCTGATGGTAAGTGGCATTGCCGCCCGTGGACGTCTGTAAGTAACATCACACATAAGTCAGTCACAGTTGCGTTTCGGCCATCTTAGTTCCAGTGAACTAAGGTGGCCGAACTACTTGTACCTACCACCTTCCATAAAAATCGTATTAATTGCATTATGTTAAACCATCAATACAATTTCCAACTTTTACATGACATTTCTGTGGGAACTGCAAGAATCTTATTGTGATAAAATCTTCTTACTTTCAATTGACACAATATATGTACCTCGATAGCTACTATGCGCACTGAACATCTTGATTATACAGTTAATCCTTAATAAATGGTACCACGAGACATTTAGATAATGCTCTTATTAAAAGGATGTCCGTCTGTGCGTCAGCTGTTTCACCAACGACTCACAGCGGACAAGCGAATAAAGCGAGGATTTTCCATTTGTAATAAGCAAGTATAAACAAACACGTATTCTATATTATTTCCATTTAAAAAATATATCTCAATAAGTGTAAAAGGCCTAATTTAAAGTACATCAGTTGTTACTCATAAAAAAATACATATGTACCTCGTCGTGTTTCTGCTTTACTCGTTAAGACACACTCCCTTCGAACCACAATACAACCGTTTTTTACTGACTGACTCATGATCGTTCAAACCAAGATGAGTTCTATTACTTTTCGAAATAAATATTTAAATTTAGTGTTATTTTTACTCTTGCATTGGCCATCTAAATAAAATAATCTATATTTTTGTCATGAGCAGTTATATAAAAATATCACATATCGATTATACCGCCTCGGTGCGACAGGTCGGCAAATGACCAAACGTATTGCACAGTAGGCAAAGATTCGAACAACCACAGATCGACAAAGGTAATCACTTCATCTCGCAATGGGCGAATCTGCATTTCGGATCTGATTGTTATCCGCTAATGCGGCTTTAAACCGGTTTTTTCTATATCCGGTTTGAGTTGACCGTCACCAGTAGCAGTTGTTTTGAACCTTCCGCTATCGTTATTCAGTTTATTTTTAACTGGAAGCGGAAAAAGGGATTTAAGTAAATGATACAATGTTTATTGTCAACTCGAAACCACTTAAACGGAAGAAAGTGTTAGCCGTTATTTTGAAAGCGCTTCATAGTAAATCCTCGCCCAAATAACCTTTAAGTTGCACTTAACTTATGAATACTTACAACTGCAAATTCATTGTCAGATAAGGCATTATTGCTCAAATTTATTATGTGGTTTTTAACGATGCGCGTGTTTGCTTCATTATTTAGTGGATTTGGCGAGCTCTTCATTATAGGCAGATGGTCGGTCCACGTCTATTGGTTTCCTGGGAAAGTAACGGTGGACATCTAAAGGATTATAGAGACATAATGAATAATGGGTTAATCTCAACCATCATGAACGGCTCTCAAGATGTTCGGAGTAACAGATGTAAAGATTATTCTTCATTGAAGGAAGTGGAAGTTACACATCTCCATTGAAAATACATTTTTCATGAATTATTCTGTAAATTTCAATAAATATATTATACAGGAGTGTATAACGTGAAGTGGGAATTTCCGCCTTAAGGCAACTGTAATCTAACCAATAATATTGAAGTCCGTTATAATGTTGAACAGATACAGAACAATTGCAAGGTTGTGGAATAACAATGATTCGACCCTTGAATATTTCGATAGTTAATTAAATGTCAAAGTGTAGCGTATCTTGCTAAAGAAGCCTCTAGTAGTCAAGTAAGGCAAAACTGGAGCTAGATTTTATTGTCCATGTAATAAACAAGATGGTTAAGAAATACAAAGTACTTACTACAAAGTGATGATGAACCCGCTGTATATCTTACCAGATCTCAGTTGAGGTCGTGTTCCGATCCGGTGGTAGTGTAAGAAAAAATATTGTAACTGACAATTTGTAAGCGCCATCGTAGGCCTATGCAAAATTAAGATATTTCAGATCATTTCATTTCATTTCAGTCATTTCATTTCATCATTTCATTTACCTAATTTAATTTTTTGCTATTAAACTATACGTGTGCCAAATTTCAGCGAAAAACAACCAGTAGTTTTTGCGTGAAATATACGTATATATGTTATACCTATGTGTGTGTCTGTTACTCCCTATATACATCCTTACACATTCGCATCACTATAGTAGTACAAAGCAAAGTCACTTCCTGTTGTCTTTTCTTATGTATCAGTACCTTTAAAACTACGCAATTAATTTTGATGCGGTTTTTTTATAGATATAGTGATTCAAGAGGAAGGTTTCGGTATATGTATAATACATGAATAATATTGTAGAGAAACACTGTTTATTTAAGAGGTTTCTAATATGATGTCGCGTATAAACACATTGTCTAATGACAAAAAAGCTGTGAACATTGTATATACAATACTAAACATACTACACATTTTGTAGTGTTTAGTATTGTATAGTATCAGTGCGAAACCAGGGCGGATCGCTAGTTTACGATATGAGCCAGTTTTTTTTAAGATAATCATAAAACCTGTTCCTTATAAAACCTCTACACAAACTCTGAACCACATAATACCATTAAGGTAAATTTGGTTGACATTTCTTTTGACTGGACCCACCAAACCATTTAATTGGCGTCCCGCTACCGAACTGCGCAATTTTCTGGTTCCGTACAAAAACACTTAATTCTGGTGGATTTAACGAATAAAATGGGTTGGTTTGATGACATCGTTGCACCTAAACAAATAGCAAACTTTAACTAAATAGGTATTTAAAGTAACTTGGACTTTATATTGAAGGAGCTCTGGGTTCGTTTTCATTGTCATTATTTAATTGTAAGGGTATAATAAGCGTCATTGCTTTCTACTTTACATTTATTTGATTAGGGTTTGATCTATATGATGAGCTGATAGCGGTAAAGAAGTTACATATAGTCGCAAATGCTTAATCGACACATAATTCACAATAACGCGTTGGATATTAAGTGGTGTTGAAACATAACTTAGTACCAGTACCCCTGTGGGCGCCCAGGAAATACAGACAAATACTTAGATACATAATCACATAATAATTAAGAAACAGAACAGTATTCGAACATAAAATTTTGTAACAAATGTCATGACAGACTAGAATTATGGTATATTTAGGATAAAGAGCTATAACATAGAACAGATCCTGTGTTAATATACCTAAAAGATATAATCTAAAGGAAAAATATGCAACTACATTAAATACTACTTCTTGGAAACATAACAAAGATTAACAAGAAATTGGACCTTGATAGTTTTTGTACTACTGCTTATAACTTAGACCACACGCCACCTTTGGCGACAGAATCCCGAATCCCCACAAACACGTTAAATGATCAACCGAGATTACCCCGTACGCTCTATCGACCACTAAAAGGTGTTTAATTTGGGGGGGGGCAATGTATGAATAAAATTCTGGATTGTCGCAAAAACTTCGCCTCATAAAGGTATATCGTGGATTGAATTGCGAAGCCGTTGTTTAGTGATCGAATTAGCGAGGCAGTCGTCTGTGGAATGGCTAGTGACGTCGGCTGAGGCCAAGATTTGTTGTCGATATTCTATTGAAGTCCTTTAGAAATAACCAAGGGCATTGCTATAGCTTTATTAATTCGATTTTTTTCCCTTGCCAATAATTCTTATGAGTCATCTTTATAAACTCTCTAACAAATGTCAATTAGTATATTTTTTATAAATTCTTCTTTGGGTAAGTTAACCAGTAGGTTTCTAGGTAGTACCTTTTAAACAAGATCTTTTTTTCAAACCTCTACCTTAAAATAACATATTAGTCAAGTTACAATTGCGCTGAAAATGTGTATTCCGTATATATTTTTATTTTATTAATTCATTATGCACTTATTTACATTGTAATTTAATATACTTCTGATCTCATACTGTGTATTTATAACAGAATTATAATTATCTCAAGATCATGAGTTCATGACCCACTCACCAATCCAACACATGACGTTACACCAAATGAGAAGGTACTCGATGCCACCGACACTCGCCATATCGACACGATACTGCACCGCTCTGCTTGTGAGAACCGCAAACAATCTGCGACAGTTGCGTCATCTCCACTGTATGTGCTATCAAGGATTTGTAACATGTACTTATTTATTTTATAACTAGCAAACGGTCACGAAGTCCACTTGATGGTAAATGGTCACGGCCTATGTTTTGAAGCAACTTCATGTAGAACAGGGGTTCTATCTAGCGCTGCCAACCGTATAATAATATATAGTACTAGCAGACTGTTATCGACACCGAAATCCATCAGTTCCGAATCCAAAGGTTGTGAACGCATCTTTATATGCATCTCTGTAAACATGAAACTTGAAACATTAAAAATGCAAAATGTAGATGTAGAATAGAAAATATCAGCATGTTATGTTTTGCACATAATTATAATACTATACCTATGATTTCTATGAGTAGCAAGTATATTATTATAGCCTATTTTGAAAAAACTTTATTTTCTTAATTAATGTTGAATTCTATCTGAAGTCAAACTTAGATGACTGTGTTGCTACTCCCGAGATCTAAGATAGTCGAATGAAATTAAAGTAAGACAATTACACAGTTCTACCAAACGTCGGTATAACCGCTTTATAATAGAAATAGGTGCAGAGGTGATATTTTTTTTATTATAAATATGAAGTAGCAAACGAGCAAGCAGCCCACCTGATAGTAAGTGGTTACTGCCGCCCATGGATATATGTAAGCAACTTCATATAGAACAGGGGTTCTATCTGATTATCGTAGTCCACCACAGATGCGTTGCTACTCCCGAGGACTGAGATGGTCGCCTCATATAAAAGTAAGCCGGCAACCACACCCTTCCACCAAGACGCAAGAACTGCTTCACGCTAGAAATAGGTGTGGCGGTGGGACTTACTCGGGCGAACTACATTGGTTCTACCAGCTTTCAAAGGTAGGTAGGTAAATTACCGGTCGAACCATAGGTACTCGGTTCACCGAGCAAAATCTTCATTTGCCAATGTTTTATAAAAACAGAAACCCGCAGAGAATTTGAACAAAAATGGTAAATTGTTATGTTCAGACGTTATGGGAGAAGAAAGGCAGAACCCGCGTTTTAAACACAAAGCGTCTTAACCTTCGATCAAATATGTACTAGATTAAGGGTAACGGCACCAAAAACGGCAAGTGAAATAAGAACACAACATGAAATTGTGGTCTTATTTCGATTTAATATCGTCCAACTATAGCCAACAAGCGGACGCGTTATAATGCCTCAGCGTTATAATGCTTTTAAATTTTTTTAATTTTAATGTACAACAATAACGTTGGCTTTCATTTAAATGCTTTTATGATATAAGTCACATTTTTATTTCTGTATATATCGCAATATATTCTGTAGTATAGAAGGTATATAAGGTTTTAACTTAGTCGTTGGTAGCGGAGTTAGGTATAATTGGCTTTAGTAACAGTGCTTTCTATGTATATCCATGGACCGCTATAACCACTGATAGTGGTATGTTTGCTATTAAATTCTAATTACCTAAGAATTAATTATTTTATTTTATGAGACACTTAGGAAAATACCGTCGGAAAAGATTTCTCTCTTTAGAAGATGAGCCAGATAGTAATAAATTGTGTAAAATCTTATCTATAGTTGATTATAGATGTCCATTGGCGGCAAAGGCCACTTACCATCTGATGGACTGCATGCTCATTCTCTTCTCTTCCTATTATTAAATAAATACGACCACCAACAAACCGTTGCCACCGATTGTCTTTACAGCCACATTACCTAGATACCTAAACCTTGTTGCAAACCCTGTGGAAACTTACTTAAGGAAATATGCAGTAATTTCATTTACTTACACTTTATTGTTTCTCTGTGAGGATCTTTATTCTCTATATCGGCTCCACGTTGCATCATACCTACAAGTCAAAGTCAGACTCAAGTTTTCGATACAGTGTTGGTGTATAATTTAGATTAATTTTACATATCACTGGACATAGAAGTAAAAGCTAAAGAATTTGACTTTGACGACCCACGTGGCCGAGCGGTTACCATACCGATGATGAGTTAAGATTTCTGTTCTGGGTCTGGGTGTTTGTGTATTTGTCTTTGTGTGTCCATGGCACCCACGACAACGGAGAAAATCCTAGTGTGGGGCTATGAGTGTAGAAAGCGTCAATAGACAGATATTACGATAAATTAATAGATTTTAATGTGTAAATTTTACATAATATACCTATAAATTTCAATTAACTATTATGACACCCGCTGTGACCATTAAGTGTTAATTTTCCTGTTAGAATGGCTTTTAACAAAGAGAAACAGATTGTAAAGTGTTACTTCAACTGTTTTTAATAGGTACTTAAGTATTGTGATCAAAAGTAATAAACACATTGAAATAAACATTCAAATCAAACCGCGAAGTAAAAATTATTACAATAAATACTTATCAATAAAATATCGAGTAAACGCTTATTAAAATTATATTCGATTCTTGTCAAGGACATTGTTATTTAAAAATGGAATATTCCAATAAAACACAAAATTGAATGAAATAATTCGATCAAAATTAGCATTTCGGTAGCAAAAGATCAATTTCAATCCATTCGTTCCCGCCTATTCATGTAACAAAGAACCAATGCGAGATATATCGATTTAGAATTTATCAAAAATTATATTTGCATGTCTATTACTAACGGATTTGTTCGCAGCATAGCTAGGTACAATGCGAAACGAATTTGAGAATCGATTCGTCAATCGCATTACCATATAAATTATGCTTCAACATAAAGTTCGTTTCTTTGATCTCTTTAATAAGTTTATGTTACATATATGTATACCTTACTTTATTACTATAGAATTGTTTTTGAATATAATAATACTTAAAATGTTTAATGCTTAAAATAGACCTAAAATTTTAGTACTCATTAAAATTTAAGATATTGTTTAATACTAAATTTCATAAATTAATATAGTTCTACTTAAAAGTAATTTAAAAACTTATCTTTTTTTAAATATAAAAGGAAAGGAATGGATTTAATAATTTTTATTACACTTACTATAACATAACTAAAATATTAAGATTAAGTAATTATTCATCACTTTCCACTTCGATAAATTTAAAATATTCAGAAATATATTACAAAGCAGCTTATCACCTTATCAATAAACGAATTTGTAACGGTCTGTTAAATTCCGTTGTAAATGTAACAATCACATTTAAAATACACTAGTACATCAATAAAATCGTAAAACTACCTGCATTTACACATGTTACGAAATTACCATAAGTATAACATTCACATTATTGGCTTGTCCCTGTCATATGCAAAAATCATTTAGCGACATTTAAATTTTCTTTATGTTGGCACATGGACTGAACGTTGCGAATCGATGAATAGATATTTTTTTATTGGCGATAAAAATTGAATGCATCCGCAGTTAATTTGCGTATGGTGCATTGTAGACCACACATTGTGACGTTTTGTTGGCAACACCTCCAGCCTGTAGGGCGCGACCCGCTGCCCTCGTGTCGCGAACATTTCACATAACGTAACAATTCAATTATTGTACGTACGATTGTGCCATATTCATAAACATTTTTAAATGGCATTGCATTTTTCGGTAGCAATGTCATTTTTTATGCCTCATTTAAATTTGAAATGGTCTCGAATCGTTGAATCTTCTTTACTTTACGTATCGGTTACAAATTTGCATGTCTCTAGCATTGTCCTGTTATTGGATCATATTTTGGATGATAGACATATGTTAATTTTTATATTGATTTCATTGTATTCTTAACGGTTAGCAATCAAGTAAGAAGTTATCGAGGTCCCTGTTTAAAAGTGAATCGATACTCAAGAATGTTATTCTTTAATCTAGTTTCCGTTGTAAAATGTATTGATGTGAAAATTTTCAGATTTCTTTGTTGCAACGTCTCTTGGCCTCAAATATTCTAACGGTTTCTTTTGGATTGATCTTGCATTGTTATAGAATTTCATTTCTTTTAGAAATTATTTTGAGATCAGTTGTGTGCCTAAGGTGTGAATTTAAGGTTTATGCTTAGTTGTGGGTTTATATAGATACAATATCTATTATTTCTAAACATCACTGTGTCTAACTAATTGATTTGTTGTTTTATTTGTATGTAGAACAGGGGTTTCATCAGAAGTCGATTACAAATGCGTTGCTACTCTCGAGGACTAAGATGGAGGTTTCATGTACCTACTTATAACTGCCGCTTCACATATAGGTAGTTAAAAAAACAATAATTAATTTAATTCATAATTATATTTAATTATTTTGTTATTTTAATATATTTGTTATGATAATCAATTAAATTGTTAACAAGTATTCTGTTTTAACTTCATTCAATTTCTCGCGTAGGTCGGCAAGTTGCTGCTTTTTGGGATATTTAAAGTTGTCGTCCAATTACTTATACAATAACAAACTTAAAAGTGTGGTCATTAAAAAAACATTAAACTTCGTAGTTCTAGCACTAATCGGATATTTTTGTACAGTTCGCAGTGAGGAAATTTAAGACAATTAATTAATGATGCTAGAAACAAATTAGTATAGAATTTTTGTTCGCTGTATTGGAAGCAGACGAGTTTTAATGGTTGTAGACGACTTAGTTCTCTTAATATCTGTTAAAATTAATGAATGTGCTGTATGTAAATGTATTATTTTGTTGAATCAACTTATTGTCAGGATTTCCTGATGTTCAGTTATTTGTGTATGGATTTGTGAGTTTCTTTATTTAAAGTCCTTATACATCCTTGTCTCTTACATATTACTTACATAAACATAAGGAAATATAATAAAAAATCCCGTAGATGTAATTTTTTACTATACGTTCCCATATTAATATATATTTGATAATATATTTCTTGTGGACATGAATATTCCACAATCCGATAAGAACAATATTTAGGTAGAGGAATATCTTCATTGTGAAATCATACCGAACTGCGGATAAACTTAAGTTATTATATTTTAATACCTGCTACTATAATATTCTATAGTAAATATAAATATGCCAGGTGATAGGACCAATGTAGTTCGACTGAGGTAGTACCACCGCCTCACTTTTATATGAGGCGACCATCTCAGTCCTCGGGAGTAGCAACGCATCTGATAGAATTCATATAGAACC
>DWNE01005225.1:0-14233 GCA_018249875.1 Cecropterus toxeus | reverse complement strand
CGCGCACAATGAATGGACATACATACACAAAAACACACATACATATACACACACGTTCGAAAAACATTGCCTTCCTTCTGACGCAGTCGGATAATTAATCGTTTTCATTTTTTTAAACTATAAAGCAATCGTAATTTTTATAGAAGTTTTCCTTAATGTTAAGGTTTTACAAGGTGTGATTATTGCAAGCTAAATAGGTACAAAGTCTTACTACTTCTGCTATCAGTAAGGAACTATGTTAGTACTACATTTATCTATAGATCCTGTAGGTTATGAATCCCGCATGCCGATTGAACACCAGTAATCGATTATTATTTATATCTGTATAGTTTATTTCGGAACTCCTTTAAATGGCAATAAATCACGCCAAATACGCGACCTTTGAGCTGGATAATAACAAATGGAAAAATATTCATTAATTTCTTCAGCGTTTCATAATTCTTAAGTATTCTTAAAACGGCCGAGATATTTCTACCCTCATTAATTTGGACGGACTCTTTTGTTCATTAATTTCGTTACTTTATTCGCGTGCTGTTCCCTGTTGGCATAAATCTCCGCTTTTAGCGTAGGATTGTGTAATACTTAGCCGAGGGCCACAAAATTTTGCTGCATGAGAAATTTGGACAAACGCAATTTTCAAGGACATAAACATTTGCTACAAGCATTCATTTGTCCATGCACGCATGAAACTACTTCAATAATGATTGTTGTAATCCATGAAAAAAAATCGGCCAAGTGCGAGTCAGACTAGCGACTCAAGGGTTCCGTACCATTATCTATAAAAAACGGCAAAAAAAACACATTTTATGGGAGCCCCTATATATTTGTTTTATTCTGTTTTTAGGGGCAACAGTAATACATCATCTGTGAAAATTTCAACCGTCTATCTATCACGGTTTATGAGATACAGCCTGGTGACAGACAGATGGACAGACGGTCAGAGGGACAGTAGAGTCTTAGTAATTGTGTTCCATTTCTACCCTTTCTGTACGGAACCCTAAAAAATCATCCCTATTAACATATTAAAATCAGTATCTAGTGCATGGATAGGTAAATTATAATAGACGGAGTTAGTGGTTAGTTAGCATGCAGTCCACCTGATGGTAAGTGGTCACTGCCGACCATACATATCTGTAAGCAAATTCATACAGAACAGGGGTACTATCCGTAGTCAATCACAGATGAGTTGCTACTCCCGAGTACTAAGATGGTCGCCTCAATTGAAAGTAAGCCGGTAACCATCCTTACACCGAAACGCAGGAACTGCTTCACACTAGAAATAGGTGTGTCGGTGTTACCGCCCCGATCGAACTCGTTCTAACCTAACCTAATCTGATTGTAGATCACTATCGCTCGTGACACATTTGTAAATCTGGACTCTGGACCTTGTCATTGAAGTACCTAATGTTGGTGACAATGTAGAATGATGATTTATCGTCTCGCTTCCGCGCTGTTCATCACTATATCCGCTACCTTTTCAAACGTAGGTTGTTTCTAAAACCCTTTGTTGTTAAATACGTGGCTATGGCAACACAACGACTAATGTGATACTCCCCTTTTAATTATACCGCTGCGAATTGTTTGGTTTTCCATTTTAACAAATATCAACAGAAAACTTGTATGTGGGTACAGTATTATAAGTTTCAGAGTTTCCATATTTTATACTGTATTTTATATGTGATTTATATTAATATTTATATTTCATACACATTAATTGTACTCTTAAGTTTATCTTTACCCGAGTGCGTCAGACAGAGAGTAATGTTTTTCGAGCGGTATGTTTGTTTGTATGTATGTCCATTTCTTTGGCACGCGCAACAGCCCAAACGGCTTGACGGATTGTGACGTATGACATCATTAGAATCGTCGTCAGTTTGCAGAGTGACATAAGCTATATAATTTATAAAAATTGCGCCTGGATATAGAAAAAATAAAAAAAAAAAAAAACCAGCCTGTGATAAATCGAAAAAAGGGGGGGGGGGGGGGCCGCAGAAGAGTTTTTTTTTACTATTACAACAATATGGGTATCAAATGAAAACAAAAAATGCCAAAAAAAACATCACGTGATTAATGGACGGCCCATTGCGAAATAACCGAAATATCATATGGTCCAAAAGCAACATACTAAACATATTTTTATCGAAATACCGAAATACCGCTACAATAACTTCTGACATATGACGAATTTTGGTCATGCTGTAATCTATAGCTTGGGTGGTCGCTTGAGTAATATCCCTGGAAGCCTGTCACTGCGATCAAAGGAGGTCTGATGACCCATTATTATGGTAATGTTAGACGGCGGTAACGCTAAGTAAATTATATTAGACTTTAATAATGTTAGATTTTTATAAATTATTTTGTGTTTTCTCTAAGCGCGTTTTACGAAAAATGTGATAAATTTATAAAACTTAATTCGGTTAAAGGAACTTTATACTCGTAAATATCTCGCATTAAAGTTTCTTTCCAATACAGTAAAAAGTAAATTGAATAAAATACAGTGATTTATACACATAGTATTTTTCTTTACATTACCTCTGGGCTGCAGTAAAACTGCAATATAGGTTTATATAGATATTTTAAGTTTGTTATACATATTTACAGTTCTATATTATTTTATATGGTTTGGTAACTTTATGTTTTAGACATGATACTCTGTGTATTTACACATAATCAGATCATAAGCTATGTGTGTCAAACATCGATATCCGATCAGTAGTTTTTGTGTAAAAGAAAAACAATGATCCATCTATGCTCACAAACTAGCCTTAGCCAACTTAGCCAGGTAGAATCAATGTAGTTCGACCGAGGAAGTATCACCGCCACACCTATTTCTAGCGTGAAGCAGTTCTTGCGTTTCGGTGAAAGGGTGTGGTTGCCGGCTCACTTTTATATGAGGCGACCATCTCAGTCCTCGGGAGTAGCAATGCTTCTGTGATAGACTTCATATAGAACCCCTGTTCTATATGAAGTTGCTTACAAATGTCCATAAGCGGTAGTAACCACTTACCATCAGGTGGGCTGCTTGCTCGTTTGCTACTTCATATTTATAATAAAAAAAAACAGGGGTATTCTGTCTGAAGTAACGTCGTTTCCATTCAGGAGTACCACGTGGGTCAGAAAATGGAAAACAAATGAACTGTTCCACTTTTGAATCGTGCTTACCTTCCAAATTTCTAGACCTTAATATTTGAATATTTTTCTCACGGCCATTTAAGATATTTTTCGCAAGTGTCGGATTTTTCTCGAATTGTTATTCTCACCTCAATTTAATGACAGATGTCCGCTATTTTCTCCACCCAGTAAATGATTGTTTTTCACCTAAAAGGAATTCTGCTTTAGTGCTAGACCGACATTTTAAACGAAGTAAGAAAAATAAAATGTCATGTCATTGTTTACATCAATTGTAAAAATAACTTAATGTGTTTATAAGCTTTTGCAGGACTTACTCTGCATGACAATATTTTAGTAACGAGTCGATAATACATTTTATTAACGTTCATTCATTAGTATTCTTCTCACAAAACTTAACAATTCTTTTATGGGTCAATGTATACGCTGTTATAATAAATTTCCTACTGAAATCAGAAATGTATCAATAAGTAAATTCAAAGTTTGATTAAGCTAAAACTTTGCCCCAACGCATATTATACAATTTCTGAATACATAGAAGACAAAGCAGCTTGGGGATGAATAATAAGATATATTTGAATGGATAATTAATTGTACAAGTGTAGTTTATCTTGCCAAACATGTTTAGTCAAATGTAAGGCCACATAGAGGAGCTAGCTTTTTATTGCCCATGTAATAAACAAGATGGTTAAAAAATACAAAGTATTACAAAGAAAAAGACAAACTCGCTGAGTTTCTTGCCGGATCTTCTCATTTGAGGTCATTTTTCGATCCGTTGGTAGTATAAGGAAAAATACTGTAAATGACAATTCGTAAGTGCCCCCGTAGACCTATACAAAATAAAGAAATCTCATTTCAATTCATTTCATTAGACACTCATATCATGTTTGTGGTTAAAAATAACTCGTCCGCCATCTTGAAATGTTTGCCACATAGATTAATGTTATTAAGCTAATTGTTTATTGTTATTCCAGAAAAACGTGTATGCATAATTTTATTCCAAAAAATGACTTATGTACATACGAATGGAAACCAAAAAGGCAAGTTACATAAAATGTTATTACATAAAATTTTAAAAATCCTTTCGTGGATTTCGCCTACTAAGATTATGACAAGCCATATAGCTAAAAAAAAATGGCAAAAGGTGTATAGTACTCAATGAATTCAAATCTTACCTACGTCTTAGGTAAAGACAGCTAAAAAATAAAACATTCTTCGTAAAAAATGTAAAGAATATCTTAACTTTTCTTTCAGAAAGCAAAGATGGAATTTTTAACCAGAAAATGAAATCTTCAAAGAACGTCAGTCGTCGAGTTAAATAAGAAATCTCTTTAATATTTTTCTTATCTTTTATATGTTATTTAAGGGTATTAGACATGACAAGTCTGATCTTGCTACTTATGTTTTTGAAGAACTTACTACAGGTTTACAACAAAGCGTTATCCCCTTTAATAGGGATAGAGGTTTCTTAAAGTCATATTATCGTAAAGTTTTATGTGTGTTAAATTGAGTTTTGGTTAAAAATAAAAAAATAAAATTATCCTTTTTGGTAATTGCATCTTGATGGAAGCTCGTTTATCGCAACGACACGACACGTCACGACACGGCACTGGCAACGAAATTGGTAGACGCAAATCAATTATGATATTTACACTGTGTCGGTATGACGCCGACTATCGCCGGCAGCAATCGAATATCATTTATCATTGTTCATTATTCAGTTTGTCGCTCGCTTGGTCGACGTGTGTCGTGTCGTGTCGTGTCAGTGTCGGTGCCGAAGCCAAGTGCGCAAGAATATTTGTTTTCCTTTCAGATTTCATTCTATTATTTTTTAGGCTTTTATATGACCATTTTTTTACAGTTCTAGTAGTATTAGTAGTAGTGGTAGTTATAGCTAATTACGTTACTTAGTATTGGGGCAATACTCATGCTATAAAATGTAACTTTCTGACATAGCTACATATAATTCGTCGGAAAAACATTTTTTCCAACATATAAATATGTTATAATATAATTGTAATAAATTATTGTTTCAGAATAAGATTTGAAGAGACGACTTAAATAAATTGTTACTGATTTACAAATTGGTTGGGAAATTTGTTTCGGGTTTTATGATTCATTGTTAGTGGCAGAATTTCATCGTTCTCTTATTCGTAGGGTACGTTAAGCTGTGGGTTTTGGTTATTATCATTGGCCAGGAAAAGTAAAATCTTATTGCCATTCAAGGAATATCTTTTACTCTACCCTAACACTCGGAGTCACGTTTATATGAAAAAATATTCTTTGCCTTAATGGTGAAGGAGTATCGCAATAAAACTCACACGTATAAAAGTTCTGAATTAGATTCTCAAATATGTTTATAGTCTACTGACTAGTACTTGCCTTTGGTAAGTTGAATTCTATGTCATCTATGCGATTAATACCGAAAAGTGTGGTAGTAATGAGTGGATGTCTTGTTTTTAAATACAGAAATAGCAAACAAGCTTGGTGGTAAGTGACCACTGTCGTCCACATATATCTATCAATAACAGATTGGCCAAGTTCGAGGAAAACTCGCTCACGGAGGCAAGGGCAGGTACATCTCTCTGTATGATCTCTCTCTATGTAGATGGCAACGCATCCGCCATCTTGAAATGTTTGCCATGTATTTTTTTTATAAATATAAAGTAGCAAAAGAGCAAGCAGCCCACCTGATGGTAAGTGGTTACTGCCACCCATGGACATACGTAAGCAACTTCAAATAGAACAGGGGTTCTATCTGAAGTCGACCTCAGATGCGTTGCTAATCCCGAGTACTGTGATGGTCGCCTTATATAAAAGTGAGCCGGCATGTATGGGCAACCTCATGTCAGACTGATCTTAGGAAAAGAAAAATGAACAATAATAAAAACATTATAAGTTAACATAGCAAGTAACAATATACTCTTAATATATGCGCTTAATCATACACGGTTTCTACACTAATAGCCCCACAGTAGGATTTTCTCCTGTGTCCTGGGGTGCCATGGACACACAAAGACGTATACACAAACACCCAGACCCAGAAAAGAAATCTAATCTCGTCTTTCAAATTTCTGTCTGGCCGGCGATCGAATCCGGGACCCACTGCGTGTCAGACCGCCATGGTGACCGCACCGCCACGCGGGTCATATAATATACATATGTACATACTATTAATGTATAATTCTTGAGTGCTAGTAAAAATAATATCTCTGAAGGATAGATTAATAAAATTGATTGACTTTGCTACGTAAAAGCGTAGCACAGACCAATCTTAATCTATGCCCCGATTTTTGCTACAGCGATTATAGATATTTTTAAGTGATTTTAGTTATTAGAACTAGTAACATCGTTAAAAACATTAAAACAAAAACCCGACTGCTTAGAACGATTTTTTTTGTTCATAATGACATATATTTCATTTAACGCTTATATGAGTTTTTGTCAAAATAATCAAGTTAAAGTGTTATAATATGTAAAAAATCTTCCCTCCCTCCGCTTTTTCCTCTATTTCAAACGCCGTTTTTAAAAAAATATGTAGCCTATATCAATATGAAAACTGAGACGATTCTAAGGATATGTCACATATGTATGTCACAAACCGTTTGGGCTGTAGCGCGTGCGAAATAAATGGACATAAATACAAACAAACATACATACACATGCTCGAAAAACATTACCCTCTTTCTGACACAGTCGGGTAAAAATAGTCGTATATTTTATTTTTAAGTACCCTGATTTGGTATGAGGGTATACTGTATACGGTATACTGAGGGTATACTGAGGTAAAAATTTCGGTTGTTTTTGTTGAGAAGTGTTATATTTACAACATAGAAGAAATATTGTTCGACCGGGGAAGTACCACTGCCACTTATTTCTAGCGTGAAGCAGTTCTTGCGTTCTGTCGTGGTTATCGGCTTATTTTCCACTTATATGGCACGATTATCTAAGTCCTGGGTCACCCTGGTTTCATTCACCTCATGGCGTCAAGGAGTATCTTTATTCCATATGAAGATGCTTTCATATTTTCATGTGCGGTAGTGATCACATACAGTTTGAAATTTTGTCTTGTTGACCGTCAACAAAACCTACCGATGCATGATGAATAAGTTTGAGATGACAATAATGAAATACCAAACATCAACAATATTTATAAACCATGTTTATAGTACATATATAGTTCAAGTCGTATAATTAAAATTTGAGAAATTCAATTCATAAAAGCACTCAAACCAAAGCTATTTAAAATCCTCCAAATAAATAAATGACTCATCTCTTAAATGAGTCTCATCAAAATGCGAGGATAACGTTGATTTGGATCGATTTGTAAATTAACTAATTTTCTGATATTTTTAAGTTGAGTCACTTTACATCTAAAATGCCAAATAGTAGTGAACAATGAAATAAATAATGTTTTGACTGTACATAAGTACGCACTGTATACTCTTTGGGTTTTTATGCAATTAAATTATATCTGAAAAACAACCAAAACCTAGACGTGAAAAAATAGGTACTACAAAATATATAAATACCTTAGAAGCTGTGTAGTTCGATCAGGGAGGTACCATTGCTACACCTTTTAACCGAGAAGCAATTCTTGCGCCTTGGTGGAAGGATGTGTTCGCCGACTCACATCGGGAGTAGCAACACATCTGTGATCGACTTCATTACAAATGTAATCACTTAATTTCTAGGTTGACGGTACAATTAAAAACATATTGTATGACAAATCCACGTACGTATTGCGTCTTCCGCTAAAACACTCTGATCTGTATTCAAAACGAAAACAAAAGTTATTACTTTAAATATCGTACAAATTGCTCAGGGTGCTTGCGAGTATGTTTTGCTTAAACGAAGAATTGATTGCTTCATATTTCAAAACCATTATGATAAGAAACCGAATACAGAATAGGTAAGTTAATAGAGGCACACCACACAAAACAAAAAATTAACTCCACATTTTTAGATCCAAATCGCGCCCCAAATTAAACTCACCCCGAGTGACGTCGATTCAGTTTATTTCGGTTCATTAATCACAAGGGCAGATATAGGCACCATTCTGTGACGCAGCAAGATGTACGAATTTAATGAATTCACGAGCCTTGGCAACAATAGAAGTACAGTAACGAGCATAAATATATGATTATTGGCACATCAGCAAAAATATCTGTCACAAGAACGTGTTCAATAATATACATATATCTGCACGAATGCAGCAAAACAAAAGTATATTACATTAACAGGCAGCATAATCAAGTGACATCAAAATATTGTGATGAAAATGTACATCAAGTAATTGTGACTACCTGACGAAGCAAAAATATGTGACGACATAATTTCTAACAATTTCCATTTCCAGATAATGCCAAATATTTTTGCTGACGTGCCCATAGTCACATACTTATGCTCGTGACTGTACATTGTACAACTTAAGAACAATATTTGGATTGATTTTCGTGTGCTCGCTTATGCTGTATAACGTTACGGGCCAATACCGGTATTGTATAGCCTCAAATATATACGCTTTATTGTCATGTAAACTCTAGATTCCAGGCGAATACGCCTCGAGACATTCAACGATTATGCGAGTTAATCTGAATTGTTACCATGCGTATTGAAAGCGGTGTTTAGAAGTTAGCTCGTAGTAGGCTTGTTTGAGAGTTGGTTAATTAGGGGTATTTGTAAGTGTGTGTGTAACGAATAAAAATACAAAGAGTACCAACTGTACATTAAGGTTCAAAGGACATGTAACTCCTGCACATGACGTAGTAACTTCAAAGATTCACAAAAAAAAACTATCATTTTCGGCAAGTACCAAACTATTTTGTGACTTATTTTTTAAGGTCACCGGACGCCTGGCAGATGTGAAACATCGTGTTTTACAAGTAATATGTATACAAGACAAGATTGTGACAGGAACTAAATATATAGCATAATGAAAATAACGCCATCTATTAATAGTATCCCGCACAAAGTCGAACTAAGTGAACTAACACTGCAGCCCGCTTGGTTTTGTTCAATACTTAATAGTTCCGAAAATATATAACAGATGGCGCTAAAATAAATAAAGGAAAGCATCGCCACGCCAACAATCAGGTTCACCTGCGTCTATAGATGTTACACATCAAAAGTGGTTTTCGTACTTATAAAGAACACCTAAACACGTCGATAAACTCTCCCTCTGGTAGAAAGTTTTAAGAATTAATTAAGTAGATTCAAAAGCGGCTAATATACTTTTAATTAACTTTATAAATTTAATCCACCATTTATGATCTTCTTTAAGAAGTTAAAAGAGGATATTTTTTGAAGAGCACAGTTGACTAAGTACATATTTTAAGTTGACTTACTTGTGTTAAACAAGAAAAATATTGGTTTAGAGAATTTAAAGTATAAAATATTGAACTTAATCTTTTTAAAACTTTTCCTGCTAATCGTTCTTGACTTTCTTGAAAACTTTTTTTCAAACGTTCTTGACAGCAAACCTGTATGGACTTGATAATATGGAGTAGCAAACGAGCATGCAGTCCATCCGATGGTAAGTGGCCACTACCGCTACTGGGCATCTATAATCAACTCCAGATAATAACACGTTGGTCTTAACGTTGACCACAGAAGTGTAGCAACGCATGTGTGAGGAGAGCAGGAATCAGCCATCTCCCGGGGACAAACCTGGTACATTTCTGATAAGCATGCTTATCAGAGCGACCAAAGCATATCAGCATTTAACACTGATGCTATTAGGCAGAAATGATATATCTCTTATGTATGAGGCGACCATCTTAATCCTCAGGAGTAGCAAAGCATCTGTGATCTACTTCAGATAGAACCCCTGTTCTATATGAAGTTGCTTGCAAATGTTCGTGGGCGGCAGAAACCACTTACTACCAGGTGGACTGCTTGTTCGCTTGCTACTTCATTCTTATAAAAAAATAGATGTGATGCATTCGGAGTTCTGTCACCCACCCTTTGTGGCAAAATCCTTTGTGGTTTGACTTTCGATCAATCGGCCATTGCCGCCCATTCCACTCCATTTAAGATTCAATTCATATTTGGTCAGTCGGATGCGTTGTTACTTTTGAAGACTAAGTTTAATTGTTGCAAATGTAGTACATACCTTTCTCTTATCACATTCAATATCACCGTTTAAACCAGAACACTCAGCGCGTAAAGGTAAACCATGAAAAGCTTATACATTTTAATAACAACCTATACAATATAAACACATATTTCATTCAGTTTACAAACGTAGCTATATAAAAATACAATTTCATAGAAGATTTAACAACAGCTATAAATAACGCTACCTAAACAGAAATACTAGTCGTTCATAAAACACATAATCGCGCAGAATCTTCACACTACACATAAATATAACACTATGCGTGCTTCACGGCTGTCATCGCTCGGTGGAGTGGATATTTTAGATCAGTGGTCGCCAACGCGCTATCTCCTTGCGATTCACGGATCTTCCTGGAACTTCTAGAATCGTTCGTTCAGCAGTAAAAATACTTTGGACCATGGTATTTTTTGTCTTCAAATTTGTCTTAAAATATTCGTTTAAAACATTTTAGGGCAAAAAGCGTTCACCAAAAAATGTTTTTTGCCGTAAAATGTTTTGGACGGCTGTTTAATTTTCGCCGTATAACAGAGACTACTTCCAAATGCGGCCCGCCATTTCCTCAGGTCGCTAGGTATGTGGATCGCGTTGCCATAAGGTTGCCGACCGCTGTTTCAGATCATTCATCAAGCTTTCGTCAGAACACAACTCGTGGTATTATGAACTATTCTATTTGAATTTACATTCATAAATCTACACGGCAAGGTCGCCAGTAATCTTAAAAAAGAACATGACTGATCGCCGAACTGCTCCCAACTTCAGCAAGAACTTTTAACGAAAATATTAGGGTTGCCTCATGCGACAATATATAAAAATAATAAATACTAATCATAATGTTTGGGCTCCGACGCTAAGTGGCTAAAAAGCAAAGCGTTGTTTATCCTGTTTATCCTTCTTTGTCACTCCGTCGTGTTATTTCGGTCACTCCACATGAGTTAATGGCACTTTCAAGATAAAATTTTGAAAATAATTACAAATTTATTTTATGAACTGTTCGGCGTAGAGATGATACACAGAGTCTATAAAATGAAAGTTATTGTTTTATTTATGCACTAATTAGTGTAACAAGCTGTTAAATTCAATAATACAGCCCACATCAATCAATAACACCCACACCAACCAATTCTGAAACTGCAAGGTCGAGAATTCTGAAAATAATAAAGGTGAAACCTAAAAATGGCACATGAAAATTGATAATATGTCAGAATAAGGATGAATTTGCTATATTTTTAGTTCCACACATTTTTGAGTTATGAGTTATGTGAGCGATTAAGAAATAACTTCATACAGTTATTCAGTTAATTTTGAGTTTCATTTATTTGTTTTACGCGTTGTTTACATGAACATTATTTATTTTATAAATACATATGGAACAACTTTACAAAGATACCCATACAAGCCACGACACAAGCAAATATCTACGTATATATAACAATAGATAAACCTAAAACACAAACACACACACATAATGCGTTGCACTAGGTATGCCCCGCGGTTTTACCTGCGTAATTAATTGACCGTTAGTTAAAGTGGGGTTACAGTACCAAGCTTCCAAAATCATATAATAAGGGCAAAACTAAATCGCCAACTTAAATTTTGAAAAAATTTGAATTGTGCGATTATGTATGCAAGTATGAAATAAATCTTTTTTCATTAAAATTAATTTTGTCAACCCCTAATCTACAGATTTTTTACTGTCATTCAACACGTACTTGCCGGGATTTTATATAACTAGATAGCTCAGGCATCTTTATGGCCTATATTTTGGATAAGAAGTATCTACACGTATTTTGTCCTGAATGGGTTTGCGTTAAATTGATACAAGCGATTGAACAATTTTCGAGATATTACAAACATTTTATATTTGTATGTCTTAAGTGAACTTGTGATAATGATAGTATTACAAATTAACATCAATTGTTTAAAATTAAAAAAAAAAACCGACGGCATAAATAGATATTTTTGTTTATAATTAATATATTTAGCTTTTGCCCATGGCTTCGCTCGCGTTAAGAAGTATTATAATTGACAAAGTTTCATACAAAAATTATCCCCTATTTTATCCCTTTTGGGGTAGAATTGATCAAAATCCTTTCCTAGCGGATGCCTACGTCATAACATCTACCTGCACGCCAAATTTCAGCCCGATCCGTCCAGTGGTTTGTGCTGTGCGTTGATAGATCACTATTTCAGTCACCTTTGAGTTATATATATTTAGATTTATTACTTATATGAATTTTTGGCAAAATAGTCTTCCTCAGGAGTGGCAACCCATCTGTTAGCGCCTTTAAGTGGAACTGATTCTGCATGGTCACAAATACCATGCGCGGCAGTGACTACCTACTTAACATCGTTTTTTGTGATCCTACAAAACCAAAAATATATCTTTTCTCAAATAAAAAGTCAAAAAAGCCGGTTATTTGCAGAGAACAATGCAATTACCTATTGAAAGAGAAGCAAATTATTGAAAAGACTTTTATGTTATTCGCAGAATGAATTACGCCTCTAGAAGATTTAGTGCTCTCGTATCATAGTCGGGTGGTAAAAAATATATGTAGATACAAGCTGTGTCCCGTGGTGGCACTCACGTTTAATAAATAAAATGAAATATATCGAGAAATTGTAATATTTTTTAAAGAATAGATTGCTTTTTTAGCAGATTAAATTAGCAAAAGAGCATGCAGTTCACCTGATGGTAATTTACTGAAACTCCAGGGACATCTGTAAGCTTCATAGACTTCATATAGAACAGGGGTTGTATCTAAAGTTGATCAAATATGCGTTGCTACTCTCGAGAACTAAGATGGTCGCCATATGTAAGTGAACCGTTAATTAAATAAAGACCAAATCTTAGCTTAACATAAGCGCTGAAATGCGTTACATAGTTAGTTTATAACTTAGATTAGTACTTTGGATATTCTTTACAGTGATAAATGTGAAAGAAACGGACGGAGTCGGGAAATAGGATAGTAGATAAATGTTGTATAAATCTATTTTTAATCCTTTAAAGTAAATTTAGTACTTCTGATTGGTGCAATTTGAAACACACAAACAAGCAGACAAAAAATCTATAAACAAAATGATATTTATTTCTTTCTCAAAATGATATTTATTTCTTTCTTAAAATGATATAACAGACTTCCATTTTTTGCATTACACTGTGTAATGTATACATGCGGACCTTTTTACCTTTATTTTGTATATTTATTTAACTTGGCTATTTTAAGACACGACAGTTACTGTCTGTTACAAAAGTACTAAGAAATATCACTACTTAACATAATTAAATTCCTGAGTCCTGTTTGTAGTATTTAGATCGAGAAAATGTTGAATTCTAGTGATTTCACTTTGGGCGGTTCAAATTACTTTTTGCATCGTCGTGTCTCATTTGTAGTTACTACAATTTTATAATGTAGAAGATTCTTTGACTCCTAAGAACTAAGTTAGAACGCCTCGAATAATTATTTATCCTGCTGTTATTAAAGAAAAATAGGTGTGGAGGTGGTGGTCGAGGCCTAATTTAGTGATGGTCGTGTCATAGTCTAGAACCACTACCCCACCAGTAAGGGGGTGAAATAGGATAAATACATTTATTATTTTGTGTCAAAGTTTGTGCGTATGAATTAAAATTTGTACAATAGATTCAAACTGTAGACCTCGAAGACCCTCTAAGATTTTTTTGATATTCCATCAGTAAGGGAGTAAAATATAGTTAAATATTTTTATAGTTTTGTAACATAGTCAGCTTTTTTTTAAAGAATGTAGTAATAAACGAGTTTGTATCCCACCTGACGGTAAGTGGTTACTGCCGCCCATGGCAACTTTATATAGAACAGGAATTCTATCTGAAGTCGATAACATGAGGACTAAGATGGTCGCCTCGTATATAAGTGAGCCGGCAACCACGAACTATCACCAAAACGCTTGGTACTTCCCTTGTCCAACTACATTGGTTCTATTACCTTGTATAGGCGTAGATGTATTCGT
>DWNE01005224.1:0-14234 GCA_018249875.1 Cecropterus toxeus | reverse complement strand
GATAAATTAGCCCGTATTAGGAAAGTAGGTATATGGAATAAAAAACCGATGAAGTGCAAGTTGAACTCGCTGTTCTCGCTCGAACAAAATGTTCCGTAAATGTAATATGTGTGTTGTATGGGAGCTGCCCTTTAAATCTTTATCTTGTCTTCTTTATTCCGTTTTTAGTATTTGTAGCGACGACAAAAATCCATCATATGAGAAAATTTCCATTGTCTAGCTATCACGGTTCATGTGATACAGACAGACAGACGGACAGACGGACGACTTTGGATACGGAACCCTAATAATATATGCAGAAAGCGTTATTTATTTAAATAAGCAATTTTTTACCTGTCTGGTGCTTGAGGGCTGATGCTATCGGTTCGTAATGGCGTGCGAGCAGTGTTCACATGAAGAGGGACGCTAAAATCGTCGTCGTCATCTGCAAAAGCTGTCGTGTCGCTTGTATACCCGTCCACACTGTTAGAAATAGAACCTATTATGTACTAGTATTCACAAACGTGCCGTTTTACATTCATCTCATTCTCATTCTCCTCTTTCATTATTACTATGCTCTCCTAATCATCAAAACCAAGTAGGTATGTAATTTTTGGACAAAAAATATGTGAAATGGCATATATTTAACACAAAATGTTTAGGGGACAGAAAATAAGCGAAATTTCTACCATTCTTACATTTTTTTCAGTCAGTTTGTCTGTGTTTAAAATCATTTAAACCCCTAAGTATTAAATTTTAATTAAAGAAATGTTAACTTTTGATATTGTTCTTTGGTTATAGTCCATATCTTTAGGCAACATTAAGTCTTTTGACCTCGACCACCAGGAGGGTGACCGCCGGCTCGTTGGAAACGTCTTTTGAAGACCAAACCACCCTCTAAACTATGTTATATGCGAGTTTATATTTTTTATAATGCGAGTGAAGTCGCGGGGCACATCCAGTAAGAAAAGTATGAAATAATTTCTCACCGATGGCTAGCAGACCTTCGCACGTGTCTTGAGGGCGCATCCCATTCCAACGGTAGCCTGGCGACTCTCTCTCGGGCCTCCTTCCTCTCTCGTAGCTTCTGCTGTTGCCTCTGCAGCCATGTCAATCCAGAACTGCCTTCCGCACTACTCTCTGATCTTCTGGGTTCCCGACTTCGGGAAGATTCCCTCCATCCCAAAGTACTGGTTGATCTCCATGTACCATTATCGGGTGTTGATTTCCGTGCGCTGCTTGGAGGTCGCTCTATCCACTCTGCCTCTCCGTTCATCCATCTAAAACAATTATAGAAAATATTTACACCTCAGCACTTTACAGATTGCCTAATAAACACCGCATTTAGGGTGATTTATTACATACATTATATGTATATTGATATGAAAAATAAAATGGAAGAAAACGTATTAATGAAGTTCAAATTATGCAAATGTATCCGGTTTTTTTAAGTATAAGGACAAGTCAAGATAATATTTTTAATTAAGTATTATAAAGTCAAGAGCGATATCAAAAACGTAACAACTGAGACTGGAATGCAGCTTATCAAATTAATCGATCTACATGAATTATCGTGGTAGAATGCGTATGGATACTCGCACCTAACAAAGCAGCATTTATTAGAAAGTAGATGTGACAACGTATATTTACGTGAGCGCACCGGGCGTCGTCGGTCCGGTCGCTGTCGCCCGTTTATGGCGACGTTTATCTCGAAATAGCAACTCGTTTGGGTCAACGGCGACGCAATCACATGCCATCGCTCAAATCAAAGCAAACAACTTCGAATTACCACCCGCATTACCATTTAAAGCCTACCACCTGTCATGTAAGTTCGTTAAGTACGATAACAATTAACCCTAACTAGCGTTAGTTACGATGGAAAGTAAGCGCTGATTGGAGGTAGCTAAAAGCAATCAAATTAGCAATCTTGTTTTCGATTAAGCACCTTATAGACAATGTTTTGGTACCTATAAGTGACTGGTTCTTAAGAAAGGTGACTAATCTGCGTATAGTATATCATATTATCTCATCACATAATGTGAGCTTGGGAATCTATAAGCAGCTGGCGCCATATAATTCGCAGTCGTCAGTTTATGGGCCCGCATGTGCGGTGGCTAATGTCGCGGAACGACTAGCCTGCTGATTGCTCCCGGCCCACGCCTACTACTCCACTCAATTATAGCTTCCGTTTACTTGCGAACTACTTTGATTTGTAATATGCTTACATTATTGGAAACAATTTTAATTTAACCAGTAAAACTGCGATTCTAAGCGCATTAAATCACTATTTTTCGCCTTTAGTATTGAGGCAATGTTCAAAATTATAAACTATATTGTTTAGGTAGATAGGAAGTTTGCTATATTGTACCTAATCACATTCCACCTGGATAAGTACATTGCTTTAAAAGGATTATAATCTAAGTACACAAGAGCGCAACTTTACATAAGTGGCATCTCAAATGCCAGGAGTGTCCATTTACATACACTTAGTTACAACATTTAAATACCAACGCTCTAGAGTTATATTAACTGTATGACATTTTAATGGTCGGTGTGTGAACGAGTGTATGACAATGAATACGTTTAATTATAATATGCTGACATTTATTACGCATAAATAGTCCTGTATTCATGTCCAGGACTCAAAGCACGCTTCGACTTCGTTAGTGTAGTTGCACAATGCATAGTAATTGCCGTGATTGACAGGAGTGATATCGGGGTATTATCGTACTTACAATATTATCTCTTAATCTAGTTTGTAGACCCATTAACATAGGCACGGGAATTATTTTACGTGTTTTATTGCATTTATAACAAGGTGGCGATTTCGTGTTAAAATATTTCCTGTTTTTTGTTTTAACTTCAACGTGAACCGAAAAAAGGTAAATCAACAGCTTTTATTGTCTTTAAACCGCAGTCAACAAAAGATGTAAAAAATTAGAGTTGTTTTGAAATCACCCACAGATTAATCTAAGTCGAATCACCTACAAATTTGATCTTTGATCAGTTTCTAAAACACACTATTTGAATTAGCAGCAGTCTAAATTACCTTAAGTAAAATTCTACCTACACGAAGACTAAGTTCACTACTCTCTAATAAAGGCTTGCGTGGATCTCGTTATACTATATTATATAAACATCTTTGCTCTTAATGGAGATAGTCAACAAAGAGCGTATTGTCACGGCCACACACGATCTCTTTAAGTAATTACAGCAATTTTCTTCTTGTTTCCGAAGAGGAGCTATTATCGCCAATCATTCCTACCTTTACAACCTATAGGCTAATTACAATACAATGACATAATTTTGAGAAAATGTGAGAATACGCTGAGATATGTGTATCACATTTTCTCAAAATTTTCAAATCTTCTAATATACTCGTATGTACCTAAACAATATTATCACTAAACTTCGATATATAGTATTCGTATGTTAAAGGTATTACAAACATAATTTAGTTTACTAAACATTTTTTTCAGTTATTTTTTTAGTTTAGATACAAAAATATCGTTCTATTTTGGGGACGTCGGTGCCGTACAAGGAAGGCATAGTTTCTTTGTTCTTATCAATGGTTGTTGTTCAATTAACGCCCACTGGATGGATGGGAGCCCACGCAGCAATCCGTCATGGAAGCGATCAACCAGATCGTAGGCATCCGTGACAAAAACTCACCATGCTGTGTACTTTTAGGGCTACTTCGATATTTCCGTAGCATTTTATTTACATCTTAATATAATACTCACTATAAGTAAACATTTATAGAAATAGTTTGACCGGGGCAGTACCACCGCCACAACTATTTCTAGCGTGAAGCAGTTCTTGATTTTCGGTGTCAGGGTGTGGTTGCCGGCTCACTTATACATATGAGGCGACCATGGACTTAGCCCTCAGCAATAGCAACGCATCTGTGATCGACTTAAGATAGAACCCCTGTTCTATATGAAGTTGCTTACAGATGACCATGGGCGGCAGTAACCACTTACCACCAGGTGGACTGCATGCTCGTTTGCTACTTCATTTTTTTAAAAAAAGAGCAAGAAATCTTTAGTATGCATGTAAAGTACTTTTAGAAGTTGTCAGATGACATAGCGAAGCGGGTAATCGGAACAAGTGAGGCAGAAAGACCGCTGCATACGATAGCCGTATACTGTAATATTTAATCAGGCTAGATGGGGCCATTCAAACTCATGACGGGGCTCATAGGTTCGTGCATTTGTCTAAATATCCAATGTCATACGTCTCGAAAATATTTGAAACTATTGAAAAAATCTTCTTTACAAGTAGTTCCTAATAAATACACAGGCCATCACGAAAAAAAACTCGTTTATTTCAAAAGCGAACGATGAGCCTAGAAAATAACGAGTTGCCTTTTTTAGCTTGTATACATCATTAAGTTGATGAAAGTTCAGTTCCTTTCATTGCTATGTACGAGTACATGTGCGGAAATATCAATCAATCATCAATAGTATAGACTAAGTACTATAATATATTAAAGTAAGCCAGCGTGGGACAATCTCAACGCATGCATCTAAGTGTTACTTCCTCAACGAGCCCAGCAATCTGGAACTCATCAAGTGGGTGAACACAAAAAGGAATCATAAACTCGATTAAGATCTGTTGCAGGGGTACTTACACTCCAAATTAAAGTGGAGTAATGCTCAAAATCACAATTACGAATACATAAAGATAATAAAATGGTCTTGCGGAGTAATCACGGAGATTGGTTACAGTGTATTTTATTGCTCTTCTTCGTTGGTAGTGAAGTGGGTCGAACGGAACGCGGCTAAATTAATTAACCGTCCACAATGTCGTGTCATGTTTGGCGTCACTAGAGCTTGTTTGCTCATTCTTTTGTCGTTACAAACAAACATTTTCCCGTGAGAGTTACAACGATATTGCTTTTACATATACGAGCATGTTCTTTAATTATAACAGTATCTGTTTATAGTCTTTTATAAAAGGGCAATAAAATAATAAACTTTTAAGTAATGTCCAGTCAACCTTATGTGTCAGTACTTTATATTTCAAGTGCTAACGATTAACGATACAAATTTATGAGGTTGAGTGGGAGTCAATTTTAAACATTTTATTTTTATTGTTTACACTGTGAGCTAAATTCGCTAGCAGTGTGTGTTGGTAGTAAATTAGCTTATAGGTTTGGTTAAACTCTTGCTTGCACAAGGTAGACGTGAAATTCATGCGATTCTGGGAAATATCAAAACATCCTGAATGTAGCGTTCACGATTTTATAAAAAATACGATGTAAATAGTGAAGTTGTGAATGTAAACATTGCAGACCAGCAGTGTAGGCGGCCCGTGGCCTTCACGCCTACAGCACAGGAATTCATGTTTACATCTGCCACCAAATCCCCCTTCCTTTAATTACGTGCCCCAACTTTATTACTCAAAATCTGGTGTCAAAGTTACCAAACAAGCTATTAATATTCATACATAGACATTTATGTGTACCGGAAATATTAAAACCTACGTAATTAGTATATTAATAAAAGTTATTATTGTACAGAGTTAGGTACTGTAGAAGAACTTGAATTTTTATATAAATTAAATTATTTTTTGTTTACTGAACATAGCTAATATAAATTTCAGATTTTATGCGTATTATTTATCTGCAGCGAAATAACTTATTATGTAAGTAAATCAAACTTATATATTACCTTCCATTTCGTAAGGGCGACGGAGAAGCAGGTGGTGGTATTGGCGAGGTGGTAGTCGTGACATCTTCATGAGTAAATTTGTGGAGGGTTCGGGGTGAGAGGGGCGTTCGCGGAGATGGCTCGGGGGTGACGGTTCGCTCATCGTCATCATCTTCGATGGGCCGGTAGCCGCGGTCGACGCCGAGCGCCCGGCGCACCAGCTCCGGGCTGGCCAAGCGGTTGGACGCGCGCAACATGCCGGGCCGGAGACCGGGCGCGCCGTAGGTGAAGGGTGCGGAGTCTGCGCGCGCGTGATACGGTATGTCGGGAGCACGTTCGGCGTGCGACTGCGCCGACTGCGCCTGTGTATTCGCGGCGGCTGGCGGCAGGTCGGGCAGCGCGCTCACTGTCCGCAGCATGTCGCCCAGCAACGCGTCGAGCTCGTCGGGCGGGCTGGGGGCGGCGCGCCGACCCGCGGACGAGATGCCCGAGTCCATGGAGGCGCTGAGCGGCGAGGCTGGCCCGCCGCCCGCGCGCACTACCGTCGCGTAGATGGAGCCGTCGAGTGGACCGAATGTGTGCGCGGCTTCACCACCCTCTCCAGTCTCGGCACCCGATCCGGACCCCTCAGCGCTCCCGTTGTTTTCACCTGTCATTAAATCAAACATATTTATGTTAAAACACTCATAATATTCAATCAAAGTCAAATTTAAAGTCTTTGAAAGATAGATAAAATACTTTTTTTTAATTTGGCAAAAATTGTTTTTTGGTTGTGCCAAATGTATTCGGTGGACAAGTTTATCACTTGTCTATTGAATTTAGTGCGCTGTCATTTAAGTACTTTCACCTTTGACTTCTTATTTGCAACTCTACCTTCAACACGCAAAAACAATATACTCCATAATTACTTTTTTACTTTAAACTAATTCCCGGTGAAAGTTTCCCACATAATAACAAGAATTTATCGAGATCATACAAGTACACGTGGTAACTGTTTATTCGAAGTACCCGCTCTGTAAATGCAGTTACGTTAGCTCTGGTCCTGACAACATCCTTAAAAGGACTAAGATCGCTTCCCGTTACTTGTATCCTGAGTATCGCCTATGTCTCTAGAAGACGTCTTTGTCCTAGATGTGAAGAACAACAACATATTCACCTATTAAATATTAGGATAATAAGTAATTCGTTATAAAAATTTAAATTATTCACAAATTTATCGCAATCTATTTGTTGGGTAGATCACATAAATTTGTAAAGTCTTCAAGCGACATGAGACATTTTATAAGATAAATGTTACACCATATAATTAGCAATGTATGTGATGAAAATATTCTTAGTACTTGTAGTGTTTAAGATGTGAATTGGTTTTGATTGTGCCCATACACGGGTTAGCGGTTCAAGGCATATCGCTCGACAAGGAAGTGTCCTCGGCATCCACCTCTACACTACTCTATAAGAAAAGAACGTGACCGTGTCATTGGTCTATTAATAATTTATAACACACCGTATAATATGTGAATACATTAATGTTAATCTTTAGGAATACTTATTGCAAATGTAGAGTTTCCAACTTCGATAGTACAACTATAAACTATACGGTTAAAGTAATTACTGTTTTATAGGAACTAGGTGCAAATAAATAAGCCACTGACAAATTAAATTTTACTTTACGTATTATATACAAATAGTAAGCAAATTATACCTTTAAATGAGCCACCAGCTTTCCAAACCAGTTGTCTATTAAGCGTTATTTATTTCACTACAGGTATTTCCACGAAAAACGTATAATTTTCAAGATATTTCAGTGGAGTAAGATTAAACGACGTTCAAAACTGACATGTGAGTAAATACTGTATGCAAATAAGATAGACTGACTACCATACATGGGTTATTTGCATAATAAACACGACTTATTTGTGTCTAAGTAACTACGTTTTGCAGTCTCGTGCATACCGACGAATTTTTCTAGGAAGATTTACGAATGTAGTTCAATAGTTCATCGTCTGGCGTAATACGTTCGTTTCGTAACTGTCTAACCGCGAGGTTGTCAATAACGCAATTAGTGTAAAGATATCAACGTCAGCGTGTGGTGACCGCCGCGGCAGTGTGTGGAGGAAGACGGGGTTATTTCTGTGATGTCAACGAAAATAACGCGACTCGGTCGACCGAGGGCCAGTGCTGTTACGAAACGTGCGCGCGCGCAGGAAAAGGATGTGCGCCCTACGACGGCCCTACCAGTAAAGCTACGCTTCGTCTCTCGCTAATCAATTTGTAATAAAATTAAATTGTCCATTCATTGTTTGCATGTCACTTGTTGATTCATTAACTACTGTAGTCATCTTATGTAATGAAATAAACTCTGATAATGTATCCTAATGTGTCATTATAGTAACCGCACACAATTTATAGTAAATACCTACGTATTTCCCTATTACTAATTTCTTGCATAATTCTATATTATAAGTTATTTACAATAATGTACGTAATGCACACTATTATAAGTATTTAACAAATGCAAAAAATCGTATACACATACTTGTAAAATAAACACACTGTCTGTTTTACACTATTATCCGGTGACACATGTTATCTTTAATTTATATTATGAAAAACTAATACTAAAGAACTGATTTTGTGTAAATGCATCGTTCGAATTTTACAAAGCTCGGCCGCAAGTTATTGTAAAACAATTGAACTGCAACTTGTATAAGGGATTGTGTTTTTATCAATATTATTATTATTATTCAGGTACGTAGGTAGATATACATATATCCCATCTAATAAAATGTACTTTACTTTATGAAACAAAAATGCACATCAAACCCACTTGAAATGCTCGTCAGGGATTAAGACTAACATGCGCTGTCATGAAATATGAGCAACTTCTGAATAATTCAAGTTAGTTTTTTTAGTGATCACGAATCTTTAACTTCGTCAGTTACACAATTGACAAGTAGAATATGTACCGTCACGAGCATAAACGAGTCATATACATATGTATGTATAGTGATACACCGACTTACGCGAACCCGGAGTTACGCAATTTTAAATTTACAAATTTTGGAAAATATAAACGCAAGAGCGCAATTCTTCTACAAAACAAGAAAAACAAAAAATATATAATATATATTATAAGGGAAATTGCGGGAGTCAAAATGTTTACATCTTCAAACTATTTTGCTTGATTTTATGATGCCTTTACATTAAAAATAACGTCGGTTGAAGACTTTCTGCATGTAGGTATAACTTAAGATTTTAATAAAAATAAATCTAAATTGCTACTTTTCTTAGCTTCTGGCCCTAGTCAAAAATAATTTATGACAAGAGAAATACACCGACTTACGCGTTTCGACTTATGCGGTTATCACTCAGTTCCACCTATCGCGTAAGTTCGAGGTATCACTGTACTTATGCTTGAAACTGTACAAACGATACAGGTAGTAAAGCCTTCAATAAAACACCGTGGAGATTTGTTTCGGCACGACGAGAAGGTGAGCGCGTATTCGCGACGGGACCCGGTGATGTCATCGGGCGCTCTACCTTGGTCTTCTACGAAACTCTAAGCCCCATATTATTATTCCACGTTATCCGCCTTGGTATCTTTATGTTCGTTAGTCCACTTTAGTTTAAATTCGCAACCAGTTTGGGCCTTTTACGTTTTTGGCATCTAAGTTATGATTGTTATGGCACAGGCCTTGAATGTAAAATATATCCATTTTTAGCTTAGAAGTTTTTGTCCCTTGTCATTATAACACTTAATATAGTTTTAATAGAATTGATTCAAAAAAATTTCGACACTAATTAGTAACATTTGTAAATATATGTACTAGATATATTTATATTGAAGCCCTGTAATTTATTGAGTTTTCTATTTTTTCGTTAGTCTTCACAGTTCAGTCAATATTTGATAATAACCCAAGTAATATATAATACAAATAAGTAAAGAAATCACATTTATGCCTCAGAATTTTTGTAAGTTTATAATACATAGTCTAGGCAAATATAGAACATAGAAAACATTTAGCTACCGTTACTCGTTACTGATTTGAAGTCAAGCATCGTTAGTTGATTGATGAGACCTTTGCCTTAATCCACGGGATCCATGAGATATCGAAACACACGACGAACACTTAATATCTTTGCAATGTCAACACATACATAGATATTACATAAACACGACTGGTCACTGGCAAGCGGATTAACAATTTTTTGTTGTTGAGATGAATAACATTTCCATTTCTGGGCGATCGAGGGTGAAAGTTGATCTTAAATCCGCACCAATAAAAGTGACACAACATGTGTTACTATTTATTACGAGTTCGTGCAGTACACGTGCACTACGGCTGCACCTGTTATATTGACTGCTCGCGAAATGAGCCCTAGTCTCATACGTGAAACTCGTGTTCCTATGCTCTCATTCATATGTCCTAGTTGCGTTTTTACTTTGTTTTTGAACTATAATTATTACGTGTGTAATTATTCTGTCCGAAGCTTTACATGAAATAATGCAGTGTCATGTAAGCTGATGTAACGGTATAAAAACATGCGTTTTGAAATACTACGTCTAGTTCTATCCGTATTAATATTATTAATTTTGTTTCTTATAACATCATGGATGTATGTTATAATGTAACTACATATTTATAAGAAGTTTAGAATATACATTATGTACATTTTTATATTCGTTTTTTTTCATATTTATCATGAGTTGCTTGTGTACCTAAAACAATTGTGTAGACGGTACGAAGCAATTAATGATAAAAATGTAAAATAGCCGAATTGTAAAATAAAACGTCAGGTACATTAGTATAAATACAATTGGCAATAATGTTTCGTGGTATCTACCATACCTACTACTAACAAGCTTAATACTTGATACACGATAATTATTCAAGGCGGACTGCCACCGGCACCTCCACTGATAAATCATGATGCCCGGCTTCGGATGACGTCACTAATATTGCCTTGTGTGAGAAATTTAAACGTAGGCAAGAATCAGTACGACGAATGGTTATCTACCTCAAAAGTAGCATATAGCGTGCCAAATAGATAACTGTTATTGAATTAAATGGACCGAAAAACGAAAATGGAATTCAGTTTATGGCTTTAATTTTCATTTCTTCCCATTACTTAACGACGGCAGGGCAGGGGCCGGCCAATAATATCAGTCACGGCATAAAAGTTACGAGTTAGCGCCTACGATAACGGCCATTAAACTGATGAGTTCGGCGCTATGTCGCTTGATTGTGGTGAGCGTTACGAATGGCCCGCTCTGGGGGATCGGCGACAAACGAGAGGACATCCGTCAGCGATTTGCCATGGCGGACAATTATTCAGCCAGGCGCCACGCATTCAACTCACTCATTCTTTTCAAATTGATTGATCTTTGACATGAACTTTACGAGCGAACTAACCATAACTAACTTCATTGTTGAAGTGAAAGCTCAGCTATGTGCAAGCCCCTTAACTCTACATCCTAAACATGAAAAATTATTATGAATATATATATAATGAACAATAGAATGAATATTAATAATGTGTTTTAGAATCTGATGATTTTTACTTTATCCTAAATATGACGATTAGATCTTAATATTAATTTTAACTATAGGTGTACACATTTTAATAATTTCTCAAGATAATTTCATTTAAACATGCTTCAGACTTTACCTACATAAAATTATAGAATAACTTATAATATTGGCGTTTAAACGTCATTACTTTGTTTGAAACAAGATAAGATAAGTAAATCGTCCTACTTACCTCAATTTAACTAGCGTACTAGTCTGTTAGTTTGGGACACTATTGACCAAGTCTCAGTATGTACTCAAAATATCTGCTGGCACGGTCACCTCACTTGTCTCATTCAACCATTAACCGTGGGATTGTTTAGTTATAATAGCGTAAAGTTATCAGGTATTTGTATTTTCAAATGTGGCAGGTTAGGCCGGGAGGCGGCGTGCGACTGGGCGGGCGGCGCGGGCGGCGCGGCCGGGCGGACTCCGCTACACGTTTCGAAAATAGCCCCACACCTGCATCGCCGCAGATAAACCGCCACCTATCCTCAACTAACGCTTTGTCAACGATGTAACGACACATTTAGACGCTAGGCGCCACTGTTGATTTTAAATGTGTCAGGTATGAATTATTTATATTCAATTATTTGGCGTTATTTATTTCTCGTCTCTACACATCACGGAATGACTTAAAAAAACTAAACAGAAAGTTGCCATACAACACAATCAATTTAATAAAATAACATTTTCAAAAAAATATTTATGCCTCAAGGTAACAAATAATTCGTACCTAAATAAAAAGTATCAATTTTTTTCTGATCTATGGCTTATTTTTTATTATTTCTACCCGACTGTGTCAAACTGTGACTTGGAAGGAGTAAAATAATAATCGATTAACTATCAATACACACTTTTGTATAAATACCTATTGCGTACTCATATTACCGATTTCACGCGGTAACATAAGCGTGTTTGTTACCAAACTCTCTTGCAACTGGAAGCTGTTTTGTGTTTTAACGGAAATAGCTTGCAAATTACGGATGTTGAGCTAATAAACCGACGCTTTGAGCGTTCCACTACGTTAACGTCGAGGAAATGAACTCTATCGCTTCACCGCACATAAGCATTTATTATTAAAACTTAATTTTTAGAAAGCTTTATTCAAATGAAATCACATCTAATTAAAATTGCATAATACGTTTTTTTGCAAAGGAAGTAGTATTATATCATTTATTACGAAATAATTCTGATAAAAACGATTTAGTTAATTAAAAACTAAATAATTCATAATTTAATCGAAAGCCTTTTTTAACGTTATTATAAGAATTATGTTTTATGCTTATGTAATTGTATTTAAAAACATTTTTTGTTATTTTTAACAGATTTCCCAAATCAAAGAGGTTATCTATTCGTCACGTATATTTTTGACTAATTCGTAAATTAATACATATAAAAAATGAATGTTTACATTGACCAAAATCCTTAGATAAATATACACATATGTACAATTAAAAAATAATGTTCCTACATTGCAAATGTAACGGGAAGCATACATGATGCACACGACTTAACTAGACAAGATAAAGACAGGCGATATACGTCTCGATAAGCTATAGTAAGTGATCCGAGCTACCGGCTTACGCAGTGTCGGCATGAAAGAAGACACTGCTATTATGAGGAAACCGCTCTGGTAGCTACCGTTACCACTAATGCCGCATATTACTTACACTCGGTTGATGGATAAATGCGTATCGTAACAGGTGATGTGATTATGGTATAACAGTTATTTCCAGTTTCGTAAGGTTATATTAGTAATGTCGGGATATTAGCAATCAATTTCAACGAGACATTTCCGAGTGCAGAAAATATTAATTTTTTATTTATCTATTCATTCGTCAGCGAAAATAGAATAGTTTTAATTTTAATGCAAGATTTAAAACAATAGAACAACATATAATTTTTCCATCTCGCCTTGAAAACAATTTGTTTAGACATAAAGTAGCTTTAATAAATTTATAATAATTAATTAATACCCATGTAAGGTTTTTATTATTACGGATTTTGGAATAAAAATCTGTGCCGAAATATAGACGAAATGAAATAAAATATCAGCTGATCGTTATGCAAACTATTTTTCTGTAGTAAAGTTGGTATTTTATTAGCATTTATTTATCACTAAATACATAACTTAAAGCTAGAATCCATTTCTAAAATATTTCTCGCAAAAATGAAAAAAATTCGTCGAATACCATTTAAAATGAATAGATTACATACAATTATTTATTTTTATTACCACAATCATTATGTTATAGTACTAAAAGGTTTTAGAACTCTTCGAGCTTCTATGCCTGAAGCATCATCCCCACATCTATTTCAATGTATATGCAGTATTATGCGCTGCTGTGTTCTGGTCTGAAGGGTGTGATAAAGGAAACATACTTATCCGAGCTGTTCCAACTTAGTCTTCAGGGGTAACCACCTCCTCCAACTACTCGTAAGATTCTGATCTTACTTGGTGGTTATAACAGATGCCGATAACCACTTACCATCAGGTGGACTCCATGCTCGTTTGTTACTTCGACATTATAAAAAAAAAACTAGAACTGAACAGTGATTATATTAGATAGATAAGGATTAGGATAAGGACTCTTAATTTGGAGGTCTGCGGCTTAAAATGTTACAACATATTGATGTCTTGTAATTCACAATCACAGCAAGAACATTCCCAAATACGAGCATTAAAATTCCAATATTTACTCTACCAAGCTTTGTTTTGCAGAGAAAGAAGCTTTGTAATGATTACAATAGTAAGCTATTTAATCCCATCGAGATCATCAAAAACCGTTTCCTAAATTTAAATATATCACTTACATTCGTTGCGTTCGTTATGTTACGGTACCTTCAAGATTTAGTGTTACAGGCACTTACCCGGGTCATCATCAGTGAGCGTGGAGAGCGGGCGCAGATGTTCGAGCGAGTCGTGTCGCGCGAGCGCGTCGGGCGCGGCCCGCAGCGGGGCGGCGGGCGTGGGGGCTGGCGCCGCGCCACCGGCGCTGCCGCCGCGCGCGAACACCAGCTCCACGGC
>DWNE01005223.1:0-14234 GCA_018249875.1 Cecropterus toxeus | reverse complement strand
AAATCATTATATTTTTGCTAGGAAGGAAATGAATAGTTTGTTTTATTCTTAACTCATTTTCATATATTATGTGCAGATGAGCTAAATGCGCATATATGCTTCATATACGATACTATGATCTTACAAATGTATATCTGGGGGCCCGGCAGTGCCCCCGCCAAGTCGAGCAAAAAAGCGGCACAGCCGTACCATCTTTTTTCGAAGCAATTCAAGCCGTTTCGACCCCTATTACATGTAACCTGTCAGGAATGAAACCGCATTCAACTGGTAGTTCCGGACAACTCTTATTTCCAATGTCATATATTTTAATAGTTTAACAGCACTCTTAAGAGTTCACTCCCTAATTAAAATGCATTTTATTCCTTTAATATGAGTACTACTTGTAAAAGTGTGAGTAGTACTAGTATAAAGAACCAAGTTTAATAAATACATCATACTTTCTATGCATTAATTAGAAAAATTCTATGAGGAAATAATATGTTGTCTGTCTGTAGCGCTCTTTTGTAACCTTTTTAATCTCTAATAAAAAGTAATAAACGACACGACGCATGTCGTGTATCGACACGACCGCAAATTATGTCGTATCGTGTGTAAAAGGCTTAAAAGCATATGTACTTGCCTTATAACTACCCTGTACCAACCAAATGCGTTCTACGTTTTCAGACCATTCACATTTCACATATTGTGTGTTCCAGAAAAAATAATAAAAAACCTCTATAAACGCTTTAATACAATAAAAACAAAAGTACAAATATAAACAAAATATTACCTGTAAATTTAATAAACAAAAAGTATGCATAAAGAGCTCCCCGGCGGGGAATCGAACCCCGGTCTCCCGCGTGACAGGCGAGCATACTCACCACTATACTACCGGGGATATGAATGAAAACCTTAAAATTAGGCATTCTATCTTCGCCCTATATATTCAAATTACATTTTAATTATATAATACATTAATTTAATCAGGTTTTTTTTATCATAAACCTTATTATTTATCATACAGCTACCGAACCACCTTTTTTCCAGCCATTTTCCGTGCTACTGTACTGTACTGGAGACTATTAAAGAAAAACGTGTCGTTTAGGAATAATTGAAAATAAATGGAGTTTATCGGTTTCTTCATCATAGGCAAAAGGGCCTTATTACCAAATATTTACTACAAGAGCAACTACAATTACATTACTTTGTTCGACAATACATTATACTAAAAGTAATCATAGAATATCCCTGTCTACGACGCGTATACATGACAATACATAATTAATAGTCTTGAGGGTATTGAGTCTTATGGTATTATATCATCACCAAGATCACCACCTCACCATCATCACCTCACGATCCCAACGCTGGACACGGGATTTCTTTAAAAGTGTAAACGATTGGGCAATAGTCCACCACGCTACCAAAGTGCCGGTTGGTAGAATTATAACTTTGAAGACTTTTTTATAAATGTTACGTATAAAAATATATATATTTTTTATCTACATTAGCTTTTACACTACGTGGTACTCCCGCCACACATATTCCGGACTTACCTGTATGGAAAGTAAATACTGTTGAGTTATTTTGATGGTAGTAGAAACACTGACGTGCTAAATTAATCCTATAGTTAAAAACGTACTTTCGCCCGATTGGGTAGCCCTGGGTCCTATTAAGACACAGGATGTGGGATATATGTGGGATAGCCGTGATATTCAGTTTCCACTTACCAACAAGTAAACTGCATGATTTGGTACTGACATTTTATATGAAATTTCCTTCAGTACGGAACTTACATATATACACTGTCATTATGTCTACGTTAGTAGAGTTATGTGGGCATATACGAGTATATGGAGCCTTCCTTCCAACTTTGAAATTGTGTAAGCATAATCGTTTCAGTAAAACCTAGGCCAAAATAATATACAGTAGTTATATTTTCTGCCGACCGTTGAACTAAATGAACGACATTGAATTATGAATTGTGAATAACTACAAAAAGAAGGAAATTCGCTCACAGAGTACACACACAATTAGTACTTTAAATATAAATGAATAACAATAAAATACAAGGTGTGTTTTTATTCAGTCATACAATAATATGACATGGAGAAGTAGGCAGATAAGGCTTACACCTAGGCCTAATCGACCGGTGAAGTTCCGGAGACATCACTCGAGTCCTCGAATAAAACGAATGTCCAATCGGCTTCAAATATAATATATTTACTAGTCATATTAGTATTATATTATACCCACTGATGGGCACGAATCTCTTAAACGGGCGAGAACTTTACTTCGCACGTCTTGTATAGTTTTCCTCATGGCGTTGCCTTTCACAGATGAAGAAAAATAAACAGATTTTTTAACATCGAAATCTCGGATCTGAGTACCTGTAATTCGCACCTAAGCCCACAAATTTGGGAACCGATTTTCAGAACACTAGCCCATCACTGCTACGCTTCAGGTCGTCTCTACCATGACAATACTAAAGAAATTGATTCTACAAAAACAATACGAGATCCGATGGCCCGACTATAATCTTCGCCATCCTAAACCGTAATAACCCCTTCTAAAAATGCTGATCCTGTTTATCCCCTATCCTAAAAGATAACTGATTTTTTTACGACTACTACATATTATTCAGTGGCACATTATTGTGTTTATAACTTTTCTACCCCACAACATTATACAATGACAGGCTGATTTTATAATCTTAACAAATCTAATGAAATGAAAAATAAAATAGCCTTTAATACTGAGAAAATACAATGTATACTAAAAATAGTTTTAATTTTTAGGCTTTCGTACCCAAAGGATAAAAATGGAAATCTATTACTAAGACTCTGTTATCCTTCTATCCGTTATTCTGTCTGTCACCAGGCTGTGATGTCATCTCTGAACATTTTAAGTTAGAGACAGGTAAAATTTTTACAGATGATGTAAGTCTGTTGCCACTATAACAATTGAAGTGAGGCTCCCATACAACTTTTTGCTGTTTTTAATAGACAATAGTACCGGGACCCTTCATGCGCGAGTCCTACTCACACTTGGCTGGTTTTTAAAACAAATAAAACTTAGATAACAAAAAATATAATATATACTGATTGCGTAACTTATATTAGGTCTTTTAGCTCTCAGTCTTAGCAAAAGCCTCCTCCAAACCCTCTCCAATGACCCCTATTCCCCGTGACTGTATGGCCCCGCTGTGTTCTTAATTTCATCTTTCTATCCTCTTACCTACCTCTCCTTCTTTTAGAATCTCTAGGGAGTCTATTTGTAAGTTCTCTACTACAATTTTCCTCTTTAGAGCGCATCTTTATCAATCAATCTTAATACGTCTTTCAACAAAAAAAAAACCTTTTAAATACTCGTATAGTCGCTTAAGGTTAGCATCTCATCGCTCTGACTTAAACAAGGCTTTGGTTCTATCTGAAACTTACTGACAATATACTACCTGGAGTTATTTTTATATACAAATGTTTCATTAACCATAAGTTGAACTTTATGCTCATTTTCTTATATGTATAAAAAAATGCACGCGTCAATGTGTACACGAGCAAGAAATGAAACAATTAAACAACATTTTTTTGATGCACGTTTAAATAATAATCATGTAATTGTGATACATATCGTATTTATTATACGATATATGAATATGTTCGCATATTATATCGATAACTCGATAATAATTAAGTGTTATTATTGTATAGTAACGCTCAATACTTTCCATCGACTAAAGATGAAATAAAAAATTATAATAATAATTTCATTATTTCAAAAGTATTCTTCAAAAATATATCACGTCAGTTCAGGCTCATGTTATGTTTATGGTAGTTAAAAATGGTATTTTAAAATAAACACGACCTTTGCTAAAGTACTCTATGAGGTACTTGAAATACCAATGTCAAGAGCAAAACATTGTTTACCGCCCCAACGAGTTAAATGGAGCGAAATGATTTATGCGGGGCTTAACTCCAACGTTTTTACGTATTACAATGTTGCTGAGTACAGTAAACTCTATTACCTACTATTTTCTCTCAAAATTAAACGTGCCTGGGTACTGCCCATTATTAGACACGAGAAAATGTATTTAGTTAATGTTCACATTCATTTTTATTTGTAACGGTTCCACGTTTTTTTGCTATATTATTGTTATTGCGAATTTTTAAATAGAAAAATATACTGTATACTTTTATTGTAGGTATGTGTGTATCAAACGTAAATTAAATAATATATATCTTGTCCGTTGCTGGTAACAAAACACAGCTAATTTATTATTTTAACATTTAGTACATTCCACGGGAACCACACATTCTTTTTAAGATAAAAGAAAGCCTGTGTATTTACAGACTGAAATCTAAAATGTCTGTGACTTTTATACAGATCTGTTCAGTCGTTCTTTTGGTTTTGATAACAGTAATAGTCATAATATTATATATAATAATAATTGCCTGCAAATCAAATACCAAATAACCAAGATTTTATGGCGACATACTCCTAAAATCGTTCAGTATACGATCGTTCATGTCCTTTCATTAGTCATAAAACAGAAGAGAGCGTAAAAATCCTCATACTGCCGGGATATTTCTAAGAACGACGACAAATTGAATAGCCGATGAGCTGTCTCGGCGGAAAATGTACAGATTAAATATGAATGATGACACGATTACGATACAAACATGTACGAGCAAACAAGAAAAACACATTAAAATGTATTACGAGCTCTGTTGATTCTACTGAATTATTACGTACGAAGTTTTGTTTTCATGTTTGTTTATTAATTAATTTATATATCACTTGACTCTAGTGACATGCCTATTAGTAGAGTGCCATCAGTTACATAATTAAAAAAAACGGCGCCTCTAAATAGACTTTAAAAAAAGGTGGAGAGAGTTTTTTTATAATAATGATGAATACGAATGAAACACAAACACAAAAACTTGAAAACAATGAACTGTAACTGAATGCAATCAAGTAGTAGTAGTAGTAGTAGTAGTTGTGTCAGAAGAAGGTTTTCGAGCTTATGTTTATTTGTATGTATGTCCATTTCTTTGGCACGCACTACAGCCCAAACGGCTTGACAGATTATGATGTATCACACATTATTAGAATGGTCTCAGTTTGGAGAGTGACAATAGGCCACATAATTTTTAAAAATGACTTCTGCAAATAGAGACAAAAGGAGAGGAGGAATGTTTTTTGTTATCATCACAACAATATGGGTATCAAATGAAAGCTTGTAAAAGACCATTCTAAACATATTTATATTATATATAATACTTTTATTTGACTATTTTGACGAGAACTCATATAAAGTGTTATATTATTATGAGTTAAAAAATGTTTTAAGCAGTCGGATTTTTCGTTTTTGATGTTCTTAACAGTATTACTACTTGGTTTCAATATTATTAACAATGTTTATAAAAAAATGTGACTTTTTTAAATAGTCAACCTACTACATAGCCTTAATCCTTAATACCTTAATGCATCGCCTTCATGTGAAGTTCCTTCAAAATGCTGTCCATTTGCAGCGACGACAGCAGTCAGCCGTATCGGAGTGTAAAGCAAAACCACACGAAACGTTGCCGAGAGCCTTTTGTACGTAGAGGAGAGCTCGTTCAGGCGTGTAGTAGATACTTTTGAATGGACATTTGATTATACGATTACGAAGTACGGATATGGTCTGCACTTAGTTAAATGTGTAATTGTAGATTACGTATATCTTAGAACATTTTTCATACCCTAGTATCAATACTGGTAAAACAGAAACAGGTTGGTATAGGTACGTTTTAAATATATAATTTAAATAAACAAGAATGCAGTCCATCTAATGGCAAACTCGGTGCCATAAATATAGGAATGATCTCCCTTTTTATGTTAATCTGAGAAGTAAGTTGAAATGCCTCGTGCAAGTGCCTTTTTCCTACCACATATTTCAAACAAGCACAATCGAGACTTGACACTCATATTAAAAAAGAAATATTGTGAGTCTAAAAAATGAAGTATCTTGATCACCACAGCAGTGGCCACGGTCTTCGAGAAACCCTTCGTTGCTCGGGCAATTCCGATAATGGGTACACTGTCCACCAATGGTGGCGGCTGACGTTAGTAGTACAGCCTTTGACCTTCAATGAACTGTACTGGACTACAGCAGACTTAATTCTCTCAGTCTCTCAAATTAAAAAACACCACCCCGTTAAGTTACCGGCAGGAGAACTTACGTGTTTAGCTAGTGTCACCATAACTCCACAGATCACACACGAATCAGAGCATGCCAACTCACTTGGTCCGAATTTATTCGAAATTGAGTTTCAGTTCCTCTTTGCTGACGATATACGCAGGCAATTCGATTTATATGGATGCATTTAAAAGTTAGATTGGTTGTGAGAGACACGAAACAGTACGGAAGCAAGTTGCAAAGACAGATGGCCGGGCTCCGTGAAATATAGCCTTCGATGGAGATCCGCAGCGACGCACGAATTCCCTGAAGTTTTTATTCTCGTTAATAGAGGACTTGTTTCATCGTAAGCTGTGGGATACAGGTTCATACATTTAAATTGTTTTCTTTTTGTATTTCTATCCTTATCGGCTTTTAAACACTAATAGGAAAAGTGTATCCGCTATTTATGGATGTATGTTAAGTTTGTATTTAATATATTGTCCCCTTTTGTGTTTTAAATTTGGTATTTTGCAAACATTCAACAGTACATCAACTAAGACTACGTCAGCGATGGATGCAATTAGCTTACAATATAGTCAAATATCAAATTTAAATTAGAAAGATTATTTTGACCTACAATCTATACTAATATATTAAAATAAGTTAGTGTGTGTATGTTTGTTACTCAATCACGCAAGAACCACTGGTCCGACTTACATGGCATTTGGCATGGATGTAGCTTATTTCCTGTAGCTTATTATCTGATTAACTCTAGGTTACTTTTGCCTTCGATATGTTGCACTATTTGAAGATGATGCCTATTTGACGACCCGCGTGGTCGAGCGGTCACCATACCGGTCTAACGCGCAGTGGGTCTCGGGTTCGATTCCCGGCCAGACAGAAATATGAATGATGAGTTTAGATTTCTGTTCTGGGTCTGGGTGTTTGTGTATTCGTGTTTGTGTGTTCATGGCATCCACGACACAGTAGAACATTCTAGTGTGGGGCTATGAGTGTAGAAAGCGTGTGCGTGTTTTTTTATTTTTATGTCCCTTAGCACTTCAGCTAATTATGAATACCAGCTTTTACTGATGCGCTCTACTTCGTTATTAATAAAATAGTAATAGATAGTTTGTGCTCATGAAAAGAAAAGTAAGAAATAGAAGAAAGGAGAGCTTTCTTGAAAAAATAATACAATAGTTAGAAGAAAGGAATAAAAACATATTACATCACAATGTGTCGCGCTTGGCCTTACTGTCGGTGTAACAATTCGGAAGTCGGTAAATCAAGCACGCGCGTATTGTGTGTTTATCAAACTTAACGAACCGAACTCAGCGTGAACAAGTGGAGCAGTACCTTTTTCATTTAATGTGGACTTTATTTTATGTGCAAATGCGTAAATAACGTTTTTTTTTTATAATCATAGGGTTTTCTGTATCGTTGTTCGCCTTTTTATTTACCACAGTCGCAAACTAGCACGATCGATACAATGCACCTTGTAGTAAGTGGTCACTTTTGCCCATGGACATCTGTAAGCAACTTCATACAGCGCAAGAATTCTATCTGAATTCACTCTAACATGGACGCCTGACGTGTGAAAGTAACCCGGCAACCACGCTCTTGCACCGAAACGCAAGAACAGCTGCTTTCCCTTAGAAATAGATGACGGTACCTGTCCGATCGAACTAAATACGTTGTACTACCTTATAATCGCATGAAAATATAAAAATAAGCACATAGAAACTAAAACCCAGAATCTTCGATCAAATATGTACTAGATTAAGCGTTGCATACAAATACAGCTCAAAAAAATGGCAGGAGTTTGCTATAGTACAGAATATATTACGATATATACAGAAATGAAAAATGTGGCTTATGTCATAAAAGCATTTAAATGAAAGCCAACCTTATTGTTGTACATTAAAATTTAAAATTAATAAAAGCACACTGAGGCATTATAACGCGTCCGCTCGTTGGCTATAATAGGACGATACTAAATCGAAATAAGAGCACAATTTCATTTGTGCTCTTATTTCTCTTGCCGTTTTTGGTGCCGTAATCCTTAATCTAGTACATATTTGATCGAAGATTTCAATCTATTAAAAAGCTAAATACTTTTAACTGGGCACTATAATTTTAATAGTAAGCTATTTGTAGTTTCAACCCGATCTATCCTATAGCAGTTAATTCGGAAGCCTATTCGAATTTCGAGCATTTAGTACTCCAGTGGAGTTATAGATTTCCAGTGCTTATGTCTGTTCCAGACAGGCATAATGAATAAATATTATTAATGATATCATCCACTTAGTATGACATAAATAGCATAACATAAATAAAAGAAAAATAGCTTCAGGCAGTTCATTAGTTAAACCTAAACTTTTTGACGTATGAGTAACTTCAAAGTTAGATTAACTGAGTTTTTATAACACAGAAAGTAAACGAGCATTCCACCTAGTGGTAAGTGGCCACTACGCCCATGGACATCTTTATTAGCCCAAGATAAAATTAATTTAACATGAGATGAATATATTAAATTCCAAAGTTAGTCCGGGATCCGCCGTCCATTCTTACCACTTATTCCATCCATCCTTTCAAAGTCCACTGCTGGACATAGGCCTCTTGTCTTACCTCTTATTACTATCAAGCAAATTTTTTGAGTAGCCCCATTTCGATGAGACACCCTACTTTTTTTAAAGGCAGCAAGTACTAAATATGTTGTAAATTTGATGATTCTCAAAAATGTATTTCTTCGAAAAACTGAAACTGAAAAGGAACCGGTTAGGAATAAATTGTTGAGAATCGTCAAATTGACATATTTAGTTCCTGTTCCCTTCTTTAGGTACCTACCTACCACAGTCGAAAATCGTTGTCAGAAAAAAAGTTAGGCGTCTCATCGAAATGAAAAAATTGCTTCACATCAATATGTGACAAAATTGGACAGCGGATCCCAGACTAAGTGACATTTGCTCTGTAATTTAAGCTAAAATCATTTTACAATATTGAAAGAAATTATTATAATGATGTATGTAAGTACCAACTTATGAAGATTATTTCGTATATACTAATGACACAATGCGCTGAAAACATCTGATGCCGCGTGTTTTGTTTGAAAAAATATTCTGCTCCAATTCGCAACAATTTCTCATTTGCACACGCGTTGTTCGTATTTTATATTCGTCGGCTTTCTATACGTAATCAGAAATTAAAAATATTTAATGCATGTTTTATGGCTTATAATGAGTACCTACGAAACATATCGATTACCTATTTATCTACATTAATATTATAAAGTGGAAAGATTTGATTGTGTTTTTGTTTGAATTGAATATGCTCCGTAACTACTGGACCGATTTGAAAAATTCTTTTATCATTGGGCTCCAATATTATCACTGATAAACATAGGCTATATTTTATAAGAACAAAAAAGGGAACCGACTGAAAATTTCGATAATTTAACCCGATGTATGAAAAAACTATGCGTAGCGAAGCACGATTATTTCAGCTAGTATTTAATATATCAGTAATAAAAGAGTATCAGTCCAGCTTATTATAAGTAACTGCTGCCGCCTTCCCACCCACGTCACATTTATTAGTAAAACCAGATGGAACTGAAATCCTACCTCAGATCGATCATACATTGCTTTCCCTGAGGGCTAAGTTGAAGGCCGCGTGAAAATATTTATACCCAGAAATCTGAGGAACTTTCTGGTTTGGTGCCTACGTTATCTATTCTCCACCGCACCACTCGCTGAAGGATGAAGTTCCATCCACACCAACTGGAAACATGGAAGTCTTCCACGATTCGGTATGCAAGCTTGGTTTAGCCACCGACATGCACTTTATGGAATGAACTTCCTCCTGAGATATTCCCGGAGTGCACATGGGGTTCAAAAAAAGTTCGATACGAACTGCCGTTTTCTGTTGTTTCTCTTTCAAAGCCGGCGAAGCATTGGCGACTCTTGGTATTGTAAATGTTCATATTCGATAATGACTTCTTTCGAAAGTACAAAAAATTGCTTGACCTAATTACCGAATTAGCGACATTATACATCGAATCTCAAAAAACAAAAATGTAATTTTACTAGAGTTGCCCCCTGGGGTGTCGTAGCGTGCTAATAAAGTGCCTGCTTCTTTTGTAAGTAGCTTTAAAAATGTGTTAATTGTAAAAAATACACTGCTATCTTTTTAAAAAGCCACATAAGGGTAGTAGGTATAATTGTAGGTATACGAAAACACGGAATCATGAATTTGTGTTTTTAATTTTCACGGCCACGAGGACTTTTCATCAAAACTTGGATTATGACCATCGGTCCCAGGCAGTTTAAGTTATCCATCTGTCCCAGGGTTTTGTTTGTTAATACACCGTTACCGTAGACGTAGCTAAGAGGGCCTCAGCTAATAGAAGAAAAAAAACTTTAAACTCTTTTGGACTCCTTCCTCAACAGATCTATAGTAGCTTCCAACACACTATCCATGGTCCCAATTGTAATCACTGCATGGCAGTTATAAAACCTTGCTATGACCTTACGTGCAATTCAGCGCGGGTTAGCTATGAACTCTTCCAGTACCTATATGTATTAAAAAATCATAGCGTAATATAAGTATTGTGTCCTCTTAATAATAATAAAGGTAAGCTTTGCTAAAGTTTTGCGCAACAATAATGGCTTACACTGCTCACTTAGCGACCCAATGAGACGTTTTACGTGCTTGTGTTCACAATTCACCAGTGATTTAACAAAAATATTCTTGTATTTCCCGTAATATGCAAGACCACAGGCGAAGTAACATGAACTATATTAATCTATATAACCTAGAACGTTTGTAACAGTACTGTAGCAAATCGCAGTCTTATAATGCGACGTTAACATAGCGTTAGAGAATTTTACCCACAGTGAAAAAATCCTAGTGTGAAGAAAATAACTTGTGTATCAGTTCTCAAAAAACTTATATACGCCGGCAATAATCGCTTCAGGCAAGTAGCAAGTTAATGTTTTCTAATAAAATTGGTATCGTAGCAAAGTTCGCGTTCTTGTAGAAATGCATTACAGAAATGTGGCTAGGAAAATTATGTTCGCTCGTCAAACTTCATGCATTTAAAGGGTTAAAGTTCACGGGTGCGCATGAAGATGGATTTGCATTAAATTTGGGTTATATCGCGTCTCGTAATATGGTTGCCTCGAAACTATTCTCATTTTAGAATGATAAATGCATCTTAAAAGTACTTTTAGTTAAACTATGTCTTTCGTCTGTAGTTAAGTCATTAGCAGTATGTCTAAGGCATAGTATTTTATATGATATAGTATGCATACATTTAACTAATGCTAAGTGACTCATGGACATCTGTAAGCAACTCCCGAGACGTTTAGAGACTTGCCTGACTAAGTTGGAACGCCTAAGATAAGTATGCCTGTTTTATAAACTTAAAACAGAACACCGCAGCACTTAGCACTGTTATATGCTAGAAAATGGTTAAATTGATGTATTGGTTGTACAGGACAAACCACAAAGGATTCCTCCATTTCAAATGAATCACATACAACCAAATCCACAAATAGCATCCACGAATAAATGTAGTGGATAAGACCTGCCACTGGTATTGTGCTACTCCTAAGGACTATGTTCGAACTTCCTATGCACCTATAAGTCTCTTTCGAATAGTGCCTTGCGAACTATATAGCATTCACTGTTATTATAAGCCAGGCATAAGCATGTAACTATTTCTGCCTTATAATAAAATCCACTATCAAAAGTCATTACACTTTAAAACTGTCACATATATTAAAGCAGGTAAAGCGGCTGGGTACCAGTCATTAATAATTCAAATAATTCACAATATTGTTGTATTGTATTGAGACTGAATCATTCAGTTTTGTGTTCAAACTAATCCTAATTGTAAGTACTAAGATCTGCCTACAACACAAACATGGACGTTGGGAATTCAATCTCTTTAGCGTAACCTTACTACTATAAAGGGAGATCGAAGGGTTGATACGCATACAAATTCTATAGCTACTTTAGGATTTATATCTTTGTATATTATCTTTGAAAGTAAACTATTTTTTGAGTTAAAACTTACAAAACAAATTGCCAAATTGAATATAAAAATCTGCATCCAAATGGCTGTCGCGAGGATGAGTTCCCAGAATGCTGGCAACGTTACCTCGTTGAATAGCAAGGGTAATTCGTTGACCAAAGTATGTATGTACCAGCGTTCTGATCATTCGTTGACTCTTTCAAACGTTTGAACTGATGCTTAAAAATAATTTAGCATTTAATCCCCGTGGTTAAATGTTAAATGCTTGTTATCTTTTGATCAAAACCAACATGTTATATCAGTTTTCGTAGTGAAAACGGCTAAGGCTTTAATTTTCAATTGGTTTCAGAATATTTGTTTGATTATGTAGTGCACTATTCCTAACGTGTAATTTTTTTATTTAGTCTATGTACATTGTACATATAAATAAATACATATTTTAAAATACGTTTTACAGTGGTCAATTACATTTGCCCACAGTAACAGTATATTACCGTGACTTGACTAATATTGAATAAACTATCTTGTTTTTGTTAATTATCAATTGTTGTTTTTATCCCTGACTACCTAAATTAAAGAGGCTCTCTAATTATATATTTTTAGTTAGATCAATCATCACCAACCTTAATATCACTTTGAGTCTGTTCTGGCTTTGAGTGTTTTCGTATTAATTTTTGTGTATCCTCGGTACCCATGACATACAAAAAAAATCGTAGAGTGGCTATGAGCGTAGAAAAAGCTATTATTGGTCAGAGGTTAACTTTACTAATTTATATCTACCTAGTACTTACTGCATTTGTTCACCTAAAAGACTTTATCTGGGATATCCAATGTAACATTATAACAATCATCATCATCTAAATCATCTAGATTCTAGACCTAGATTGAATGAAATTGCCAACCTGATTTCGTTTATCGATTATCTGATTCAGAGAAACACGCGCTTAAATAATATTATAACTAAACTATAATTCATAGGTATTACTTATTGCCTAATAATTTTCAAAGCTAATAAATACGTTCAAATAATAGTAGGCGGCAATCAAAGATAATTAATATTTAGTGTATTTGGCAAACAATAATCCGACCGCGCCTACGTAGTTATAAAACAAACAAACGCCTACAAATGAGTCTTGTTTTCTCAACATACTTTGTCTCGAACAACCGAGGTAATATTACTAATTGACCCGACAGATTTTGTCCTGTTATCTATGAATTTGCACGCAAATTGGTAAGACTGACAGTTATGTTAAACGCCATAAGGTTTTGTGTTTATTTTTTATTTTTTTTCACCCGACTACCCTGTTTTTTTAAACGACTTTGAAAAGGAGGTGGTTCTATGTTCGACTGTATGTATTTTTTATGTTTGTTCACCGATTTTTGCCAAAGAGTGTATACCTGAGATGGTTCTATTTGCACCAAGTCAGAATCTGATGATGAAATCCCAGGGAAATCGAGGTCATCCTCAAATGTTGCAGGCATTTTATGTACAAAAAAGATTAACGTAATCGGTCCAGCCGTTCACACGTGATGACAGATTAATTTTTATATATCGACGCCAGAAAGCAACCTTGTCGTATCTTAAATAATGCACCTTTGAAAAAAATCATTATGTTATCTTTATCTTTATCTTATTATCTTTAAATTACATGGTTCACTAGAATAGATAGAGAATAAATATTTTTTCCACGAAACTATTTTAAGATTTAGTGTAATTGATTTTACGTATATAACAAATTTCGTATGTTTTCGAGATATGACAAAATCATATTCCTGCGTTCATATATAGGTTCATTTAACACAAGATTATTTTAGTGGCTTCGCGCGATTCGGTACGTTTACCAAGGTAATGAATATCCCATGTACTAATCAAGTCCGTAAACTATCTGTGCGTCAAATTTCAGCGAAATCCGATTGACGACCCGCGTGGAGCGGTCACCATACCGATCTAACGCGCAGTGGGTCCCGGGTTCGGTCCCCGGAAAGACAGACATTTGAATGATGAATTTAGATTTCTGTTCTGGGTCTGGGTGTTTGTGTATTCGTCTTTGTGTGTCCATG
>DWNE01005222.1:0-14235 GCA_018249875.1 Cecropterus toxeus | reverse complement strand
ACTATGGCCTAAAACTCTCTCACTCTGAGAGAAGACCCGTGCCCAGCAGTGGGACAATAATGGGTTGACGAGAATTATTTATCTATAGTTTTTATTATTAGAACAAACATATATCTCATTATATATACATTTCTATATACTCCAGCTTATAACAATTCTACATCTGATGGAACCTAAACGATAAGTAGAACTACTCTATGCTTATCGTATGAGCTCAGCTGACTCTGTATTCTGATCTGGTAGAAAATAAAGAAAACATCGTATATTTGTTTCATTATAGTTTTTTATTCGTGCTAAAGTACTCAAATCTATTTTTAATATTTTACGGGTACTTACGGTATATCGTATATAATATAATATGATATCGTGAGTACCCATAATATATTAGGATGTATTAATTCCGCAATAATATCATCTTAAAATCATATACTCAAATGAAGTCTAAGCATACAGAAGTATGGTTATCTTCGAGCATTATAATTTAGTACCACCAATAGAACAAGATGAATGACCATTAAAATAAATAATCAATAAACATTAGTATAGTATTTATAGCTTTATGACCAAAGTTTTCTTTAACGACTAATACATTTGTTTCATCCTATCTTTCTTTAAGAGCCTCTTATCCGTTTTTATAGTCGAAAGTTTGTTGTCTTTCACGAATTTGGAATACAGGACACTTTTTTTCTCCTTCATATCCTAAACGGCTTTTCTATTCGACTGTTATTAGTATTTTATTTCAATTTTATGCTTCTACTGTCCATTTCTTGTATTGTATATATTTATTTTACAACTGTTTTCATATTAGATATATTAACAATGAAGACGACGAATTGAAACTATGTTTGAAACGGGATTAAATATATCAAATACTGACATACGTTTATAATATTAACGGTACAATGGAACTGGAGTAATTTAATACTAAAGTGCTAACTAACGACGATATCAGCAATGTATTAAGTAATTAATGAAACATTACAAGTATTTCATGAAAACACTTAAATCTATACTAATATTATAAAGCTGAAGAGTTTGTTTGGTTGAACGCGCTTATCTCAGGAACCACTGGTTCGAATTTAAAAAAATATTTTTGTGTTGAATAGTACATTTGTTGAGGCCTTCCTCAAAATAAGGTACATTACATCACGCCATTTTTGTTTGTTTGTTTTTTTCGTATGTAGTAGCGGGTGAAACCGCTGGGCACAACAAGTAAATTATAAAACAGTTGATGTACGAAACTAGTAACATGGACATTAAAATAAATGACAACCACACAATAACAAGACAAGCTTTTACTAATAAACCTACGAATAAAATCTCAGTGCCCAGTAGACTGGCACTACACAGTGTAATCCACTCATAAAACCTCTATTAATCCTTCCACTCGGCACTGTTGTGTCGTCAACGGTAGCCGAAATTTTAATCACCGACCCCCCGGCCCCCTGACGCCCCCTGACGCCCTGGGGCCGTCCGGTCGCTCCTTACACGATATTCCCATTACTTAGTTCAGGGTGATAATAAAATTTAATATAACGCCAGAGGAAACGGATGCGACCATGGCAGACGGCATCCACCAGTTCAAATTTGAAAGGAATGTAACATGATTCTATTCTCTCGATTTGTTTTTAAATTTTCGAAATTTATTATATGTTTTTTTGTACTATGTCATTAACGTATTTTTTTCTTAAACATAGTTTAATAAAAATAGTTATTTTAATTTATTGTTCTAAATTTAAAATATTCTAATTTAAATTTCGTGTTATACTTTAAATTGAACGATACGATAACGATAGGTATAACACGAAAATAATTTAGGATAAATTAAAGTATCCATTAATTTTATATTTACCCAAGAAATATTATTTCAAAGCAATAAAATAGATAACGAAATACTTTGAACTCATTATGTGAACTCGCAGGCTGTTGCAGTTACTTTATATTTTATTTAAGACTCCATACTCCCAAGTACTGCTTACGAATATTTCAAAATCTTTATACTTTGTATTTTTGTGTTTACGTATTATTTTTCTTAAATATATAATAGAATACTAATTTACAACCAACTGCATCATTGCATTGTAACAACTGTATTGCACAACTTTAATAACACTATGTAAATTTGCTTGCGGTTAAAACAATTGATAAATAATTTATTTCGACTCATATTAGGCGCATTACGTTAAAAATCATAATAAAATAAAATTCATGATGTTCGGATACGGAACCCTAATAAAGGAGGAAAAGGGGCTGATTTTTGTTATCATAAAGATATGGGTATCAAATTAAAGTTATAAAATAGACCATTACACAAATATAAATATTATAACACTTTTACGTTATTACGTTAACGCCAACTCCTAAAAGCGGTAATGAAATCAATTATTTATTATAAAAATAAATACCCGACTGCTATAGTAGTCCTTTTTTTTTAGTTTGAATAATTTTATTTTGTACGTGAACTAAAAATACAGCAGAATTATAATAATATTCTAAAGGTCCCCTAAATACGAGTACCAACAATGCATTAGCTATTAAAATAAAATTTTACCTGTTCCAGTAAAATTCTCAACAATAAAAGATAGGCTGACTGTTGGTTGAAGCCGCGGGCAGTCAAAGGGTTAGGTATCTTTTGTCCGACCATCTTAGAAGGGGTACAGTGGCGAGAAAATTGAGAAATGGACCGGTTAACGTAGTTATAGCTCCCCGTGCTGCAGGATTAAGCGGGTAGGATGAAAAATGTTGATTCCGTTACTACGACAAAAGTAAGATTTATTTATATTTATGGTAAAATGTATCTAGTTACCTATAGCGCTTAGTAAATAGTTATGAATACCTACGTTACGAAACTTTCTATACCTAAACCGAACCGTGGAGGACCGTCTCGATTCCTCCTCATGTGAATGGTACTTTATTCGGTGAGCTATGAGGTGAAGAAAAGCTTACATAGGCACCTGGTGGAATAGTTCTACGTTGTTCTAATCGGTGATCCTTGGGTCATTGAAGATTCGTGTCGAGGCGCTCCTGTCCACAGATGCAAGCAGTTCGTGTAGGATCTCACTTGTATCTTACGTCACGAAATCTCCTGTAGTGAAGTACTGGAACATGTGTAAACACAAATGTCACCGAACATGGAATTAAGCATTGAAATTCTAAGCCCCCAAATTCCTTTACCAAACTAGTGTAGGTATATATTATATGAACACTAACCGTCTTACATAATGTATATTAGTTATTGTACTTTAATACAATTTTAGGCGTCACTGACAAACTCAAACTGCTTACGAGAGTCAATTTGCAATTACTAAGGTGCCCTTTACCAATTTAATATTTTATACAAAATTAAATATTTAACCGTTTAATAAAAGTATTTAATTTAATGTACCGCCTGTTCCCAAGTTACTTAATTGCCGCGTTGCAAAAGTAAGAAGAGGTGCTACAAGTTTTACACTTTTAAAAACTTCCCTATAGGGGATGCAGTAAACTCATTAACCTGAGTGCACCAGCTTATTAGACAAGGTGCCTTGTTTTGAAGTAGATCGTATACACACGGACGTAGATAAAGGTGAACAAACTCAAACTAATAAACTGATCAATTAAATAAATTAAACCAAGACTGAGAAGATATAATTTCATATAAAATTAATAAACACCAGTTACTAAGTTATTCTCACAAGCATTATAAATATTATTAATAAATTTAAAATGAATGATAATTTGTAAAAATTGACCGATTTAAGCTGGCAGATTTATTCTCGAATGTAAAACATTGGGAAGAGTTTTTTTTTGCATATATTATTTTAACGACTAGATCTAAAACCATTTTAACCTATTTTCTTTTACAAATTATCCTAAATTTAATCGTAAAATTGTTGACATACGCAATAAAATATAAAAAAGTCTCATTTAATTAAAAAGTATTGTAACCATATCGTCAGTGTGTATCGCGTAGATGTCCTACGATGTTACCGTAAGAATTTGTGTCGCACGCCATATTTCACGCTGCCACTGACATGTTAACACCTAAGTACTGGAATGATGCTTCTTTTCTACTATCTTTCTTAGACAAACCAGCTGTTTGTTTAGATGCTCTACGTAAACGTTTATTGCAGAATGTGAAGCTATATAATTAACGCTTTCTACACTCATAGCCCCTCAGTAGGATTTTCTCCTATATCGTGGGTGCCATGGACACAAACATCCACCCAGAACAGAAATCTAAACTCATTCATATTTCTGTCTGGCCGGAGATCGAACGCGGGACCCACTGCGTGTTAGACCGGTGACCGCTCCGCCATGCGGGTCGTCAAATGCGTCCTTAAATGAATGCTTTATTCACTTAAGGATGTATAGCCAACGATTTGATATAGACAAATATATTAGAATCGCTAAACTTTCTTCCTAATATTCTACTTCGAGTAGTATGTAGATATTGAGTGGAGTAATTATGTACGGCGGAGGCACCAGTGCCAGGACTTTGATTCTTTCTTGTGACCTATATCGAAATGTGTCAAATTAAAAGCAGATCAAATTATCTACATTTATATATTATATTAAAGGTGTAGAAAAGAGACATGAACTTTATTTGATTCTAAGTTGTCACTGTGTTATATTATCATGATTGCTGCTTACCGCGACGACTAAATTCAGATCATTTTACCTTAAGTATCATTTGTTCTAGGTAAATGACAGGTAATAGGATAATGTAGTAGGTATTTTCTTAGCATAAAACTCATAACATCCTTAAGATTCTTTTAATTTAGGACTATAAAAGATTTCCTTGGTGCATTTACATCTGTAAAAGATGTCAGTTAATAACAGCATTTTCGTGTTTTCTTCACTCGTGCAGACGTCGTAAACTGCGCCGAGTAATCAACCGGATGGTGCGTATTTACCTTACTCGTTATGTGCACAATGATAATACGAAGACCGTTATTGCACGTCAGAACGTAACACTTACATATAACAGAAGCTAGATGAGTGTAGACTTTTCAAGAAAGTCTTTGGATAAAAAAGCAAAGGATAAAGAAAGCAAAGCTAAGCCAGAAAAAAATTGTATAAAAATATTATACTCTTTCTGACGAAGTCGGTAAAAGATACATATAAAAGAGTGATTTATGTGATGAAGAAGCATCAAAAGCCACATAAGATGTTAAACTTTATTGATGTTAAAAAAACCTTCTTGATCAAAAATAACAAGAAGGTTATTTATAAATAAATAAAAATATAATCAGAATCGTCATTACATCTACACATGTTAATCTGTACAAATTCTTGCATGAATTTTCTATTTCGTTACCCAAATGGTTCAGTCAGTTAGTCATCGCACACTTTGCTCGCAAAAACCTTGCACTTCTTCATTAGAAGTTAATTTTCACGTCACTGATATTGTTTGCGGTGCTCGTCTGTAGGTACGTCTAGAAGACGAGGTAATAACTTACCCATGCTCCTGCATGAATAAAATTATTATGAATTTCAACGGAACATTATCGTCGCGTTGATCAAACGTGGCGGTGAATATGCACATGCCCGGGAAATGCATGCTTAAATGGAATGTTAATAAACTACCCAATTTACTGTCATGCACCACCGCTGTAGTAAATCTCTGCAAATTGTATGTGAACTTCCTGGATATATTTTGGTACACATTTCCTATTCATATGAGGATCCAGCCGTATTTAAAGTACGTTTTTAATATTTATTATTTAAATGATCGACGAGATAATTATTAATTATTATTGTTCTACTATAATATATAATCTACTTACCTAAACACTTGTTAGTATTAGAGATGCAGCTCTAATACTAACAAGTCTAGGTAAGTAGATTACAATACAACAGTAGTATCATTCTTTAATGAAATGAAATAAACTAAATGATCAAACATTAATATTTTAACCAAATAGAAAGTGTACTATTTTCGGTCCGTTTGGAAAAATGGTAACATCACATATCTTTATAACTAACTTATAGCTAGTAAACCTCACTTCAGTCAAAAACTAGGAAACGTTTTATTGTTAAACTTCCGTACCAAAAGGATAAAAAACGTGACCCTATTACCAAGACTTCACTTTCCCTCTGTCCGTCTGTCTGTCACCAGGCTGTCCTTCATGGACTAATAAAATTAAAATTTACACAAATTAAGTATTTCGGTTGTCACTATGACAACAAATACTAAAAACATAAAAAGACATATTTCCCAAAAAGATAAGATTCCCGATAAAGATAGAGCAAACGTAATTTTTTTGCGTTTTTTTTTAATAATAGTACGGAACCTGTGCGCGAGTCCGACTCGCACTTGGCTTGATTTTTCATAACACAATTCGCCAATAAATGAACAATAGATGTAACAACAATAGGCATCCCTTGAAACAATCAGCATGATTATGCAACATTTGTGCAAATCACGTTGGAATTAAGTAAACCCATAAGAGAATGTCGCACCAGCGTGGCATAAGTAATAGGAGCGAAGAAACGCAAACACCTCACAGGGCCTGGCTAATCGCTTAATCAAAATTTATTCCGCACTTTGATTTTAAATTTGGGACGCAACATTTATTACTGGGCCCCTCGAAGCAACCCTTCGCGGGAGCTTCATTATCGCGGATTAAGGCTGTGGAATATTTTATCGATCGCATCGACGCCGCCAGTATTCATTTTCAATTAAGCTCCAAGTATTTTATTAAGTTTGAGCGCGGAATTGATGAGTTTCGCGAACTAATATTTACAATACCGTCGTGCGTGGCTCCCGCTCGCTATGAATAGAACACGGGTTGCGAGTTCGCGGCCACCTAAATACATTTCAAATCTTTTGAATATTAGCCTGTACCACAGTTACCTACTGTTCATATTTGACCAAGAAATTTTATCTGAAAAACACTGACAATGGTGGATAATATGCTATTTTACTCAACTTGTTTATAAATAATAATTCATTATATTCAATATGTTATTATTGATCTCACTAACTATAAAACATGTTTGTAAAATTTGCAACATCATTAGCAGCAAAATGCAACATCATCCGAAAAAAATTGTCACTAACCTCTTTTATCTAGCTGTCGTGACGACGGAAATGTATCTCAAACATTTATCAAACTGAATCCAGTTGTAACAATGAAATATATAATATAAAACATATTCATATCAAGGAAACAAAAATTTCTCATTACAGAACATATCACAACTATCTCAGTGCCACAAACAGAACAGGAACTTTCATAGACCGCATCCATGTTACCTGCCAAAGAGCGGTATAAAGATCGATATTCAATTTAAATGGAGAGATTCCGTGAAACAACTCGAACAGATAAATTAGATGTTCTTTAGCAAAGCATTGTTCGTGCGGTGAATGCGCGAGATGACTTCAATTTCCGGGAGCGATGGCGCTTCCGCGGCGAGCGTCAAGCGCAACTTTTGAAGCTTCGGATCCGATGCACCTATGCACCTTTGTGCTTACACTGCTATAAGCAAATAGACTATCGCTTTGTAGTGTTACATACGGGCGGTTGTGACGCTCGTTTGATAAGTTATTAACGCGTAAAACGGTTTATTGACTTTAAACTAATAATTAAATAACATAAAACGAGATTATTATAACTTTGAATGGATATATGCATATTAAGTAATGGAACACTTACATACACAGGTTGATTTTTCAAGCGGGCTTATAAATAATTTTGTTTAATACAATGATTATTATTACTCGCATACTAAACAACATCAACAAACTGTTCAATTTTATATTTATTGGTTTCTAATATAGCTATACGTTGTACGCTAATTTCAAACATTATTTATCTACCTACCGTATTGAGCATGACCATTTTTTTCATTCCTATCAGTCAGAACAAGTAGACGAAATTCTTATCAGAGCTGCTATAAAAATCAATTGCATTTACCGCAGCGTTCCAAACGCTCGTTTGTACACCCTAAACGTTTTATGTGGGTAAATAGATGAGCTCCGAGTTGCGAGCAGTACGGAGGCTGCACCTAATGCAATTTCCGCCGCAGGTGCGCCGTTAATGTGCTCGCGTCATTACATTCACCACTCACACTACACTATTTTTAGCAACACAACTTTATCTTCATTATAATTGACGTCGTACCGGTTTGATACAGGTTTTGACACAGAATCGTTAATTAATTATTTATTTGTGTAACTTTAAAGCGTATGTAATTGCCTTCCACTAAACTTCCATGTTTTTGCATGAGTAACATTATTAAACTATTTTAAAGTAAATGTTAAAGTAGACTTACAAAATGTCTTCCCAGTTTTGCTCAGTGGTAGCGTGTTCGTTCATTTTCACTTTAGGTAGGACACTTGGTGGTATGTGCCAACATCTACCATCGTAAGCCTAGCGCAGCGGACATCCATCTAAAGGGCTTTAATAGGCAAAAATCCACATAACCCGCTGACGTCCTTACGGCGTATTATGAAGGCACTATTGCGACAGAGACCATTTAATATGATTTGCCATATAGTCATTTACATGAAAAATAATATGAAATTGTAATTATAAAAGACTAGTTTCTTAAAATAGACATTTATTAGGTACTAGTTTGCCACGGCTACATCCGCTTCGATCACCGCAATGGCTATTCCATGTGTTAATTCAGGTCATAAACCATCAGTGTGCAAGCCAGCGAAATCTGTCCCGTATTTATTGCAAGAAAGAGTGACAAACGCACATATACAAACGTTTGCCTTCATAATTTTTGTAAGATACTAAATAGAATTTGACGTACACCCAAGAGCATTACCGAATACCAAATGTTAAAGATGGGACGTTTGACGATTTATATTATGATTCTATCTTTAATTTTATAGGAGAATGTTATTTTTGTTAATTATCTCTTGTAATGTCCATTTGGTATTTTCAGCTATTTCTGTTTATCAGATTTTATAAAAACCTAAGTAAAGTTCTGAATACACGTCTAAAATCCAACACTCATCATGGGATTTATCACACAAAACCCATCATAATAATATCGGGACGTTGCTCCATGCAGACAAGCTCGTCTGACACAAATAGGATATCACGCGTCAGAGCACCGAAGAATGCAGGTAATCCGATCACTTCATGTCAAACATAGTCATTCAGAAAAGCTTCAGTAGCGAAAGGGTTAACTTTGAATGGAGCTCAAGCAAGTAAGATCCATTTATATTTATATTTATGTAACAAAAATGTTTTTTTGTTTCAATTTTAGGCTTCCGTTCGTTAATGAAATGTCAAATATCGAAAAGTATTATTAATAAGTTATAGTGAATACATAATAATTGATTTGAATTGAATATAATTTAATATTCTGTTGCGATATTTTCGATATTTTCTTGATAGAGCATTAATTTACTCTCAATTCTCTTCATCCAAGTAGGGAATATAGCTGGCAAGAATATCCACAATATTAGTACCTTTGGCATTTCTCAACCAAAACAACAATGTTTAATATACAGCTTAACATTAAACATACGACCAGAAAATATGAAGTCGATATTACACGCAGCTATTAGGCAAGCGAAAATGCTTCAACTCGACTCAACGGGGCTTTACGGGGCCCATTGTCGGTGCAATAGCGTCCGCCTTCGCGAAACGAAAACTTTTCGAAATGCCCCGTCGGTGGGGCCTTTATTAAAACCTACGGAGCATATTGCATAACTGACGGCAATAAGTAAGGCGACCTCACTCTCCACGCCGCAACGAATTCAATATTCAGAGCGAGTTGGAAAGTTTTATTATTGCGGCGTAAATATAATGAGTGCAGGTGAGGCAGTTTTGTCTGCTGGGATTTACGGCCGGCCATTATTCGCGCGAGGCAAGACAACGAACGCGAAATTACTTATGCGGTGCGAACTCGGATTAGTTGCTAGTTTTACCACTGCATGAAGATTCCTGACAATTTTGGAGATAGAGTAGTGCGTCAATTTTGTTTTCTCCATACTTAACAACTACAATGACAATAAAAGATCTTTCAAAAGAAAATATAAAAAAGTTACTTCGGAACATTTTGCAATCAACATGTACCTAGTTACTCATGATGGTATAAGCTGTCGTTGGTATGTATATCTTGGATCTCCTTAAACTTTACTCTTCCTCTGGAGAATCCAATATTGCATCGACGATTTTTCAGGACGTGGATTATGGCCAATAAACACCCTCCTACTTATTTCTTGTATTCAGGAACAACGAAAGTAAATTAAATTTTAAATTATTATTGTTAACTATGTAAAGTTGAAATCTGAAAATCATTACTTTATCCTTAACAAGTCTGCGTTCAGTTTTTATCAAAACCTAAAAACGGTCATTGAAATAACCCCTTCCAATATTTCGGCTGAACACAACATATACACAAGGCGTCTGCTATTCTGCTTGAAATGTTTTTGTCAAAGCAAGCCCAATTTTTTTTCAGAGTCTATACCCAAAATTACTTAAAAGCCATTTCTGTTTTTACCATCAAAGCGGTTTTTGGTCGAATAATTTCAGATATATTTCATCAGTCATTTCAGTTTTTATAACGGCCAATACTTTGTCTAACGGATTTGTTTGTTCTTATCGCAAGTATCTGTACTCTGTCTATAATCGATAAATCTATTCTAGTCTATTTAGTTCATGCAGTACACAGAATGGCCCCAAGAATAACAATCAAATTATCTAGTTTCGCAACTCGATTATTTTCGTTTCTAAGATTATAACTTAGACTATCTACGAAGTTTCTTACATCTGAGCTGTGTTACAACCACTGTCTCCCCACATTAGCGTCTCAAGGGAATATCGTACGAAACAATATTTAAAGGAGATCGCCGTCACATAAATCAGAACGCCCGAGGTGCGCGTATTTCATACTTAATTCTTCGCTCGGCTGTGCTTTATGAGCTGTCAGTCTTCGGAAATATTATTTGTACGTAAACAATGTTTTGATCAACGTTATCTTATATTAAATGAAATAATCAAATGAACTGTATACTAAAATGTTATAGAACTACGCAAAATCCAATCTAGTCAGTGATTGACAACCTTTACGGCAATATGAGCTGGATTACGGCGTATTCTGATTTTGTTCTAAAATTTGTCGGTGAAGAAAAAAGTTGTCAGTCAATATCAAAGAGGAATATTGTGATGTTAATGGCGAAACATATAAAACGAAATCAAGAATAGATTATCTCTATAAATCGAGATATTGCGCGTAACGAATTTAGTTCTAGAGAGTTACGAAAAGAGGTTCTAGGAAGACCAGCTGGCTGCAAGGTATTCGTGCGACACCATTGATGCTAATCTTAGTAAAACAGCAAGAAAATATCAAATGGATATTGATTTCAATTCTTCGAAAGATAAATGAGAAGTTAACGGTAAAGTATGTACGTTTGTTTACCTACTTGCAACTTTCGTAAGAATAATACGCGCGCATATAATATTATTAAAGCAGTATTCAAAACATTATTGAGAAACGAAAATTTTCCAAAAGTGAGAGAAGAATTCGCTAAAATAATTGTAGTAACTTAGCTAAAATAGAAAATGTAGTACTTAACTGAAATAATCATCTACATGAGATTATTCGGGATTAAAGGATAAAACTAAAGATACAAATACTGAAAATATATTAATATTCTTGAATGTGAGCTATAAATCTATTGTTTGGGCAAATCTCAGCTGCAAGCTCCCCTGGCAGCCATATATCGCAATATCGTGGCTTCGGCCGTCGACTCTGTGCAAATACTTTGAGATCTCGTATTACGTCTAACGCTTAAGATTCTTTAGTAATAAGATAATATGCTATTGTTTTCCTAGAATATTTTAAGTACACTTATAATACCTAACTTTTTTCAATTCGAACCAGTAGTTCCTGAGATTAGCGTTCAACCAAACGAATAAGCTTTTCAGCTTTATAATATTACTATAATTTACAATTTAAGTACGTACACATACATAATAATAAGTTCACTCATAAATATATTCGCTCGGTCTCTTTCCTGTGCTTTAACAATTAATTATAGGTAGCAGGACTAATTTGCTAATTAGTTTAAAATATCCAGTACACGACGAGAGTTCACGACCTACTTTCAAAGTTCTTCAACAATTATAAAAAAAACTGGAACATTACGTAGGTACTCCAGCTATTTTTATATCCATAAAATGGAGTATATTAAATACTCGTAGTATAGTTATAGTAATGCCGAATGGAAGTCTTTATTCTACTTAAAGTGGCTATGTACGTCAGACTATTTTGTCACATTTTTGAAATTTGTAAACGCCTAAGGCAATAGATATATATTATACTGTTACTTGTCAAAGAAGCATTGACCACTTCGAATCTGATGGAAGGCATTAATAAACCTAAAATTATCTAAAAGCTACGAAAATCTCTCAATAAACCTTTTATTAACCTGATTACGGTGCTTATATTGGACTTAAAAATAAATAGCTACCTGTTCTACTAAGCAATTACGGAGATACCTAGTCATCATACGCCACGACGCGAACACGATTTGGGTAATTTGGGCAAATTGTGTTCAGCTATCGTCCCATGTAAATGACGGACCATCACAATAGACTCCAAATAAGTTTTGCAGGCTCTTTGATTTCCAAATTCACACCCCGTTTTACGCTCACTAATTTTCTTGTTCGGACACAATTTCGCCGACGGACCCCTCACAATAATAATTTCGCAGGGAAACTATTATAGTCGAACCACTCTAGCCAGTAATTAATTTTGCCATAAACCGGCTCAATTGAAGCGTGAAGATTTCGTGTAGGCTGGCTAGAAACTTTTGTGAATGATAATTAATTTTCCATTAGTTCTTGTATTTTTAGCGGTACCCTTTTGAATTATTTTCCTGAAATAATAATGAGTTTGGAATACAATTATTGTTTGACGTCAAAGGAAATTGACTCATTCGAATAAAGTGTAGTAGCAACTAGTTTACTTTTGGCACAAAGAAAAGCTATATGGCGAGCTAGGACGATTGGTACGAAGTTGGTATTTCCTTCAGTCGGCCGTGTGCAATAAGATACATCACAGTACCAGGCAAAGTTTCCGGAACAAAGCCGCAGCTCGCGTCCTCAGCTTCTATTATATAAGTACACCTACCTTACTATTGTCGAATTCACTTACGACAGCGACATACGGGAACACAGGAAATGTTTTCCATGCTTTAATATAAACTTAGAATTTCTTCAAGCGTAAGCGCTGTAACTTTTGGTTTGTAACTCGATTTGAATTACGAGCGATGGTTCTTATCTTTTGTTTCAAACTTAAACTGAGTATTCATCTCTTCGCCAATTAATAGATATCAACCAATTGCTGCCCCGTGACCTCAACAAGTTATGCTTGGTAAATTTTATATCTTAAAAACATTAAGAAAATTTTTACTCATGCAAGTTTCTACAAGGTCATACTTTGAAGTCAATAATCTAGTATTGGAACTCTAAAGCTCCATGTAAAAGTAAAAAGGTTAAAGATGCCAACTACATATGTATTTTCAAATCAGAAACGTCATGTCATATGTCAAATTTGTACCAATGATCATATCAGATATAGAATTGGTTAAATGTACGCTTAATTCTTCACTAGTATAAACATATATTAAAGTTTCTCAGGCACGCTGGGTAGGGCTGGTTAAGATGCAAACGTCGGCTCGCGGGCAGTGCTCGTCTAGCCGGTCGCGTCTCGCACATTCTCACCTGGGGCCGGACTTTGTAAGACTTCGCAACTTTGACGGCGCTTCAATGCGGCTACAAATACTTAGTATTTTGCCAGGCAATCGATAATTTCCTAACATTCCACCCACAATGCCAATAACAAGGTTCGATTCAAAGTTTCAGCTATAAATAATGTTGTTATTTTAAGATATTCTGTTTGGATGTATTTGTGTCCTTACTTGGAAACTAGTGTTTGCTCTTAACTAATAAACTGGTTTTCTTAAGTTATAAGATAATTATATTCGTTGATTCTAACGTAAGTTTAGTTAAAAATAGACATTATTTCCTTTACCCTTTAGAATGTATATAAATATATTTTAAAACCTGTGTCATTTAATCCACGTATTCTTTTAAGTTTTTTTATATATATGATTATTCTTACTGACATAAATTGGCCTCCACTGACATAAATAAACACGCCTTCTACACTCTAGGATTTTCTCCTGTGTCGTGGGTGCCACGGACACACAAACACCAATACACAAACACCCAGACCCAGAACAGAAATCTAAACTCATCATTCATATTTCTGTCTGGC
>DWNE01005221.1:0-14235 GCA_018249875.1 Cecropterus toxeus | reverse complement strand
ACTATGTACTATGTACTGTGTATGTAAGAAACCAACATATATTTAAATTATTTTTTTGCTTTTTGGTGACACTGAAGGCGGTTTCTATTTTTTGTCAAAAAGTTTTATTTATAGATTTATCGTTTCGAATTTTAACCTCCATTTACGATTTTAGACTAATATTATTTTAATATGTTACGGGTACTCATGATAATGGATTTTTGAATTTTTTGCTGATAATTTGATTTGAAGATGTTTCACCGTGACCACGCTTCACGTGACTGGGCTGGAATAATATAATGGATTTTTAAGGCTGACTTCTGAGTAACTTCCTGCAGAACAGGGTTTCCATCTGAAGTCGGTCATTGCGTTAATACTCCCGAATATTGTATATATATCATCTTGTTAAAATTATGAAAATCCGAAACGGATTGCCTACACATCAGAAGACTTTATACACTTTTTCCGGTGGAAAAGATTGCTTGAAAATCAATTTGTGTGCTGTACTTGTTTTAAGCCGATGTGCCCGGTGTGTAACTTTCCAGTAGATGAGGAGGCTGTAGAATGTAATAGCTGTCAAAACGCTGATATACTTAGTGACCTTCGACGGCATCCCGACATCAACACTGGGTAAACGAGCTCGAGGTCGTGCGTTGCAACCCACAGAGCATATTGGTACAGAGACATCTTTATTGTAACAGTAATTTCCAAAAACCTGCAAAAACACTGGCTTCGTAGTCTGATACGACAAATACTAATGAGTAACTGTCACCGATTACGATTACATGCTTACTTGCTTTAGGAAATAGATAAAACGGATCTAAAAACATAGCTTTACCATCATCAAATACTCGTATCACAATATGATAATATGATGACCGTTCATCATATCTATTTAACGTACAGCCTAAGTTCGATCTAATATCACACAAAGAAGATAAGAATAAAAATGATAAAATTATATAATCTTCTTACGGTTGTTTTTGTACTCATATTTGTTTCAGTTCCGTTAATGCAGATGCAGTAGGCATCTAAATTAAGGGAAAATCTAATGTGCAAAAAAAAAATTAGTTCTTAGGGGGAACTATAAAAAAACTGGCTAAAGCGAGTTTCATGCGATTTTTACGTAAATAGACTTTTCTGAGAACATGTCTATTTTACTTCGATATGACATAGAATTCCCAGATACGAAACCGTAACGTAACTTATGTTCCTCTGAATTGCAGCTAACCTGTGCCGAGTCCTAGAAATAGCTTTCGTCTGAGGGCGGAGTTCTCAGTGAAAGTTCAGCCGAGGGCCACGGAACCCAGTGGTGACGTTGAAGACATCATCATGCTCACACGTGGCCACGCCAGCACGATTCGCTGGCGGCAAGTGCGAACGGCCTTATCATTCATGTTACTGAGTATTTAAAGGAAAAGATTTTTTTTATTAAATTTTAAAAAAACATGCCACACTAGGATTTTCACCTGTGTCGTGGGTGCCATGGACACAGAAACACGAATACACAAACACCCAGACCCAGAACAGAAATCTAAACTCATCATTCATATTTCTGTCTGGCCGGGAATCAAACCCGGGACCCATTGCGCGTCAGACCGGTATGGTAACCGCTCGACCACGCGGGTCGTCAAAAATTGGGTCGAATGCCTTCATATGGGTTAAATATTATGATATTTGTTATTAAACTTAAACTAACTTTAAATAATGAAGGTAAGATCATTATGAAACTTAATTATTTAATACACAATATGTTGAATACTATTAGAAAAAAAATTGAGGCTGTCGGAACAGGAATATAAATAGACATAAGCAATCGGATTTTTTGTTTTGATATTTTTAACAGAGTTGCTTGTTTCAAACTATTCATCTGGGTACTTTGTGACTTACAACAATATTGAACTAAGATTTTGTTTGTCCAAAATATTATGTATTTGCCTCGGGGGATTACAAATGTTCTGTAGTCGATTATAACAGCAACTCCAAATCGGAATGTTTAAGATAAGGCAGGTTTACATATTACTGTGCACAAACCATGATTTAGAATATTCAGGGACTGTCCGGGTAAATAAAAATAGAAGTAATTAAGAATAATAATGTATATGAACTAAAACTATGCGCAGGAACGAGCATTCAGTACATCTGATGGTAAGTATTCACTGCCATATTCACTGACATCTGTAATCAACTTCATATCAAACAGGGTTTCTATCTGAAGTCAATGACAGGTGCGTTGCTACTCCTGAGAACTAAAATGTTCGCCTCATATATAAGTGAGCCGGTAACCACACTCTCCCAACGAAACACAAGAACTGCTTCACCCTAGAAATAGGTGTAGCGGTGGTAGCTACCGGGTCGAACTACACCCATTCTACCACCTTCTAAAAATTACCTAACTTACTCTAAACTTCTTAACTTAGCCTTATAGTGAGCATAATATTACTTCATAACTGAATGAGTGGCAACATACATATGTGTGTGGCATCCTTAATCAGTTTCAGGTAAATGCCTGTTCTATATGGAATTGGTTATAGATGTCCACAGGCAGCAGTAATCAATTACCATCACAGGGACTACATGCTCCACGATCGTTTGCTACTGGAATCTTATGAAAAAACAACAATCATAACGCAAGGCAGAACCCTTGTTCTAGATGACGTTGCTTACCATAAGATGATAGGCTCGAAGCTCGTTTGCTACTTAAGAACAAATCATAATGGACTATATTATCCAAAATCATGGCCTACATCCAACAACAATCGGGCTGGGTGCGGTTGCACGCTAATTAATAGAATTTGTCCGTCTGACCGCTTATCGGGGTTCGGTGCCCGGCACGACCTTTTGTTGTAGTGTCCGCCAGCTGTCATGGCTACACGGTCCAACATCAGGATATTTCGCACGCGAATATTGTCAATCGCCTGTAAACAACACCTGAACATGATACAGCGTGATTAAGAGATTATGATCTGCAAGTTTATTATTGTGTGATATGTCACAACAATACTACACAACTATTATTGAAAGCATTACTTGGAAAATGGAGTAGGTATTCATCAAACAATACATAAAACGGTCTCCCATCCAAACATTAGAATGGCGTAGAAATATCATCGGCGTAGTCCCTCGTGGTAATAAGAATCCTATGTGTTAATCTAGGCCATCTATATATCTATAACTATCTGCATGCTAGATTCCTGCGAAATTCGATCAGGAGTTTTAGGATGTAGGAGTAACACATACACATACATACTCACAAGCTTCCTCAATTATAATATTTGTAAGATATTAATAATATTAGAGGGTTTGGTAACAAATGCTCATATATCTGCAGGTTAACATTATTACATTTTGTAACAAGTGGATACATTTCTCGAATTTCTCTACATTTGTATCATGTAAGCGATCGAATTAGAGAAATGGTTGGGCGTGGCTATTGTTTTCACTTAGAAATGTGTGATGCCAGATAAACTGGCAGCGCAATAAGAGCTCGTTGCGTTTGTAGATTTTATGTGAGAGCAAGTTGTATATTATGTTGTTTATAATATTTATCAAAAATATAATGGACCAAAGACTTTATGCTAAATAGCAATTTTTTTTTTTAAATAGCATCTGCAAGTCGACCCGAAGTGCAGAAAAATCAAAGTTGGTGCGAAAATTTATAAAAAAAAAAAGGAAAGAGAGAGGCCTGTTCAATGTTAATCTTAAGGCCATAAAACATTCGCTTCTAGCGTTATTCGTTTGGCATTATGTCTTCTCTTATAAGGCCACGAAATTTAGTTTAAAAATTATAGTACAATTTTCAATTAACGTTGTTGCGCTGCAAGCGTCATTAGCACCAATTAAATCAGTCCGTTATTAAATGTTGTCAGATATTAAATTTTTGGTGCACGTTAATTTCATCTTTGACGCAGAATCAAAACGATACCAAAATCAAATCAGACGGTATCAAAATTTTACAACGTAAAAATGTTAATTAACAACTTATTGCATTGGCATACCATTAACATCTGAATACTCGCAATCAATTTGGATCCAACTAATTTGCAAGGAGTCTGGATTCGGCCCTAAAAGGGCTTCTGCGATGCGTATAAAAACGCCACATGTACAATTGATCGACCGACAAATATATGGTCTCCAATGCTCGCAATCGGATTGGTAAGTTTTGGTAAAAACAGCGAAGGACGAGGACATATTTTGAATAAGGATTCGTAAATAAAATAGATATACCGAAGATTCTACCATCTATGCATGACACCTAACTTTGAGGTTACTGTTGGTACACACGAATCCAGATCTTCTAGAGGCACTGTTGGCTACATTCACTTAAGTTTCGTTCTCAAAAAAATGCAATGTTTATAATGTCTATGAACTTTATAATAGTGAGTACCCATGTATCTATTAACTACGAAAAGACAATATCCAGCACCAAAGGTAAGCCTACATGTTTCGAACCTTGAATGTACAAACTAAAATGTTTACTGCTTTCGCGTAAGTTTGCCAAGTTTTGAAGATTTCTAAATGACGTAACTTTGGTCCGTACTAACAGACCTTAACTCCATTCCATAATGGCCAATGCCCTTAACATTCTCGCAATGACAAAATCCATTCCTTATTTAACCTCCATACATCTGTGTCAGTTTTTATCGCAAATGGCAGATGATCGGGGCATCCCACCGTGCTCTCATTTTCGGTACCTTTCAACCCTAAATTGGTACTAAGAGTATAATGCTAATTGCTCACTCCATCTCTGCGATGGCGCGTGCGTACGTCCATTCCAAAAAACTTACCACCACCATAAACGGTGTATTTCGTGCCGTAAAAGCGAATGGCATTCATGAATAAAAATTCCTGGCCAAAATCAAGATGGCGGCAATTAAGGCGCGCTAATTCTAAACTCAAGGTTCGTTAGCTCGTACAGGGCTGGCATTGTACAAAGCAAAAGGTTTATTTTTGATTTGTTGGCGTATTGTAATGTCGTTGACTGGCTATTGCGAAATTCCTTACGAAAGGGTTTTTAAGCCTTTCATCCATCCGTCTTTTGAGATCCGCGGCTGGGCAAAGGCCTACCAATTGGAGGTTTTTGTCAATAGTCATGCCTGACACGTGTGTTACCCACTGCGATCTCTGCTCGGTACCCATAACAGTAGGTGTTAATCTACACGAAAAGCCTATAAGCAATTGTTCCCCTAGATTTGTTTCTAACAGTGGACAGCTAAATTACACAACACTACCCCAACAGAGGCATTACCAACACATGTGGTATCACATTTATTGAAAAGCAAGCATCGGGACAATTACCTTATGCAAATAGACAAATCGCAATATTTAACAAAGTTCACAAGCAAATAACTCAGAGTATGTACGCTACAGCTAGGGTTGTCAACCGTAGTATATAGTATTATCCTATCATTCGAGTACGTAATGTCTTATTGTCGAAAAATATATAATACGCAAAGGTAACAATAACGCATTTTTTATAATTTATTACACATCAAACGAGCTTATTGTTTTAAACTAAGACATAAAAAATACCATACCGAAAATAATACTTTATACCTACCTGAAACTCGAGAAGTGTAAAAATGCTTTCCAAGAAAAAAAAACGAGTAACTAACTTATTTATTAAGGTTTCTCTTACAATGTTCTAGGGGTGTTTTTGTTGCCCATGCAATAAAATCTACGTTTATAGTATTTTGTAAAAGAAATCCTTGGCAACCCTAGCTCCAGCCCTGGGGATGCGCCTACGCAGCGGGCCTACGCGATGATTTAACACGGTTGGCACGACTCAATGGATTTATGAATTTTCGAAGGCACGCGGCTCCCAATGTAGGTACTCGTACTGAGCAATATGAATAGTTAATGAAAGAATTCTGTTAACGCTCGCAGAGAAATCTGATTATTTGAATAATGTTTTAAAGAGCACCAAATTTAGTTCTCTGTTATGACAGCCATGTTAATTGATGCCGTGGTTTGATTTGAAGTATGCGTTTTTTTATAAGAATGAAATAGCAAACGAGCATTGGAGTGGAATCCTATTAAATCGCGGTTGATGTTAAAACGGTGTACATAAATTTTCTTCTAAACTTCATGGTTTAATTTTAAGTATTGTTAAATGAACTAAGGTTTAATTTCTAGTGCAATTTCTTGCTCAAATAACATTAGATTTAGCTTTTGTTTTAATGCGTATTTGTAAGCAAGTGACATTATAAAAGATTGTTAAAAAAATGTTTCACAGTCAACTGCAACTACCTTATTGCAGTACAAACAGAGCAGATAAAATGTCCTTCCGAAGTATACACCTAACAATACATGTATTATGAGTATAAGTTTATTAATTTATTTAATGCTTTGTTTGATAGGCTCTTCTAACAAAAATGCAAATTGGCGATTGCTGCGCATGCTCTTATACAGAGACAGAAATTTAATGAACTTCCTCTTTATAACTGAAACACTTTCAAGCAAAGAATCTTTGTTTTTCAGGCATTCAGTCACGGAAGCCCACGAGCGATAAAGAGCATCCAAAACAATGCACAGATAAAAAATCAAATAGTAATGCAAATAATTGGCCAAGAGCGAGTCGAACTCGCAAGTGAGGGTTCAAATTTTCAACTATTTTATTTTATCCGACCGCATCAGATAATGTTTTTCGAGCGTTAGTATGTATGTAAGTTTGTTGCATGTTTATCCATTGCTTTGGCACGCGTTACAGTCCAAACGGCTTCACGTAATGTGATATATGACATATCAATAATATCTTTTAGTTAACAGAGTAATATACTTAAAAAGGCGTCTGTAAATAGTAAGATGACTTTTTTTACTATTATGATAGAAATGGATATATATTAACACTTTTATCTTACGGAAACTCTTAAAAACCAATTAACTTAAATAGATTAATTAAAAAAACAATACAACCGAGTACATATTTTAGTTTCAATAGCCATGTTTTTCGTTTACATAATAATATATATCTATGTATGTAGATATCTATCTATTACGGCTTAAGATTGTCATGTGACAAACGGCCAGCAGAAATTTAGTGATAGGTCCGTTTTTACCCTTTCGGTACGGAACCCTAAAAATTAAATAGAAATGCAAATGAAGATCGGAGATTTCGCGGCACACGCGACGTTCCGTATCTAATTATGAAAAAGAAAGTTCCGATGACACCGCGTCCCATTTCAAACCGTTTGCGGTCGTATTAAACTTGACAATACGTTGGGTGGCTGTAGTGCGTGATGTTTCGTTTACGAGATAAAAATAGGGTTGTCAATTTTAGTTAAAATAAATAATACTTTTCTCATGAAAATATTTTAACACTTTGAACAATATTTTATATTATAGCATTATAGGAAAGAAAATTAAATGAACGTGTTACAAAACGACGTTCAAAACAGAATAAAGACAAATATATGTTAGTTTGAAAATTGCGGAAAAATGAAATACGTCACTAATGTGTTTGTAAGCATTTTTTAACTGTGTCCTCTGTTAAAAGTAGACGTGTTCTAGATGTTTTAAAAGAAATTAATTGTAAAGCAGTGCAATTATTGAAGTTTCCTATTTGATAACTTAACTAGAAATTCTACATACATATTTTTATCACTTTATACTATTTATGTATCGTATAAAGTTGGTAAACATAGTGTAGTATAGTTGACAACCCTAGACAGGAGTGTCAATAAATAACAATGGGTATTTAGTGGTGTTTAGAACATGCCGATGAAAGCGCACAGATTCCGTGCCGAGATGACAGACGCTTCAAACTGGTCGTGTGGTCACCACAGCAAAGAAAGTCCACTGATGAATCATTAGCAACTACTGACTTTTAGGCCGGTTAACACTTTCAATGCCACCTACACCTACCTACATAATTTAACGCGATGCTAGCAACTCGCTAGGCATTCAAAACACTCTGCCAAATTTGCATCAGCATCGGAGAAGCATTCTGGAAAACCATAGTGGCTTTGAACGTGGTAAATGGTTTTGAAAGTACATAAAATATTGGCATAAAATATAGACGCTTTCTACACTCATAGCCCCACACTAGGATTTTCTGCTGTGTCGTGGATGCCATGGACACACAAACACGAATACAAAAAAAACAGACCCAGAACAGAAATGTAACCTTATCATTCAGATACCTGTCTGGCCGAGGATTGTACCCGGGACCCACTGCGCGTTAGATCAGAATGGTAACCGCTCGATCACGCGGGTGGTCAATATAGATTTTTTATACTTACATCTAACGATAAAACCGACTCTTCATCTGATGGAAAGCAATCATCGTCGACTATGGACAGTTGCAATCCCAAAAGAGCCACCAATATATCGCCGACTTTAAAGATCTCTTTTAAACCTTTCGTGAAGCCCCGTCTTCATAATAGCGCTCCGGAAATACCTCCAGACGAAGTATATCATGCACTTATATCACATTAGTTTGCTGTAATTGAATCACCACTTATCATGATAGTTACTACAAAACTTACAATAAATTTTTAAATACTAAAATTATTGAATAGAAAAAGATATTTTTGATTTCACCTCATTTTCACAGACAAATCTTAGAAGACAGATATTAAGAAATGGGATCATTATTGTGCAAATTTCTAATTATCCTTATAGCTGCCATAGGAAGTTTCTAAGACTAATCCTAATAAATAGTATATTGTAAGAATATAAGCGAATACATAGCAGATAGACAAAGCATAATGACGAGATATTTGCATGTAGATGTAACAGGTACTAGGTACCTGTTCGATTAACGCCGTCACGACTGAAACGAGTTATGATCCCAGGATAGAATCTCACATTGTCTGACAGAACAAGGGGTTTACCCGCGAACAGAGCTAAATGTATACTATCTAGTCTCCTTTAGATCCTCCTAGATTTACTGTGGATGTCGTAAGAGTTCAAAGGCAAAAACCAGGAGACGGATAGCAGCGTCTTCCTGTGTATCATCAACGCCTACTGAGGTCACTAACACACATGCTGGGCTATTGGCAAAAACCCGTTGTCTTGCAGTGGACCACAAAAGGCTGATGGATGTATGGACTAATAAATAATAGTAATTGCAATGTCTAAGTCGGCTGGCTTCATCGTTCCTGTAACTCCGGAATCAGAATAGGGCTACGGTATCCCCTGAGTGTTGTGAAAGGCGAAAAAGGGAGCTCCCGGGTTTGCAAGTGACAAGAGTGGAAGCTTGAACCATCCAGACAAACGACCTCGGAAGAGACAGCGGTATGTGTGATCGCATATGTAGCGAAAATATAGAGTTATAAGGTTAGAGCAAGTCCTAAAAATGGAATGTAAATCATCGAAATTGCAGTACGTAGCGTAGTACTACACCTTACTAATAAACTTTAAAATATTCAACGCATAGAACTGACAAATTTCTACAATTACCGTCACGAATATTAATAGCTTATCGTTCAACCGCATGCGGTATGTCACGCCGGCAATTTCGTGGCGCATAGAAAGTGTTTTGTAAAACGGCGGTTTCTGTAGGAAATTGTTTTCCTCGGCTGATTTTCTCTTGATCGATGAAAGTTATTGATTTCACCCGCGATGTGTTTCTTGTCGAAGTCTGTCGCTATTATCCCTAATTCCCGCGTGTCAGTGTGGCTATTATGGCTAATTTCAGCCGACTGCGGCTGTCAACGAGCGTGGTGTAGCTTATTATCATGACACGTTATGCCTTTGTAAACATCTTGCCTGCATGTTGAAGAGAGTTCGTATAGGACGAAGTTTCTCCAGTAGTTGTATTGTCAAACCGTTTATGCTATTTTCGAGAAACCGCACACAATCAATCTCTATTTATCAAACCATATAATTTAGTTATATTTTATGTTTAACGACGGCATAAAGCATTAAAAGTTTTGTTTATTGAAAATCCTATAAACACAAAAGTATGAACTAAAATGTTTCCAAGAGTTACTATGGACCAATAAAAGAAAGGCGTATCAAGACTCAGGCTAAAAATAACAAGTTTTTTACCATCACACATAGTGTAAAGCTTGGATTGAAAAGAACTTTTTATGAGTTGGTAGTTACGAAAAAAAATGCGATTGCTTAAAAATATGCCGAGGTCAGACAGTGCTTTTAAATACTCCTTTGATACATAAATAATTGTATAGAACTTGCCTACCACTAACGAATTCAATTTATTCACCATATAATTACGTGTTATGCACGAGTTAATAACATTGACATAATACTTATTTAAAAACTTTGGTATAATGAAAGGTACGAAATAAGGTTTTACATTATGTATAAAAAACTAAGAACCTAGGAACAGTATTCCATTCGTAATTATTATTGTATTTAATTACCTTAGCCCTAATGAATTATTTTGTACAGATTTTTATTCATACATTTAAAATTAAATATATTTTACACTTATAAGTGTTTTTACCAACGTAGCCAGGTAAAATTATAACAATATATGTGTATATATATTGTATTGATCTTTTCACTAGCTTTTATTTGATACCCATATTATCATAATAGTAAAAAAATCGTCCGTTCCCTCCTTTTTCCTCCATTTCAGGCGCCATTTATAAAATTTATATAGCCTATGTCACTCTGCAAACTAAGACGATTCTAATGATATGTCATACGTCACAATCCGTCAAGCCGTTTTGGATGTAGCAGTCGGTTAATAAAATAGGTTTGGCAGTGCTGCTTCCGGAGTTGAACCACAGAATTCTATCACCTTTATATATAATTGAAGTTTGAAGTTCAAATATCCACATTAGGACAGTCTTCCGCATTATAACCTAAATTCTTTTTAATTTGGGAGAAGGTCCATGCCCAGCAGTAAAAGATGACTTCCCATTTATTATGAATCCAGATTATTGTTAAATCCTTGATTGTATTCAAATGTTAAATTAGATTATGGGTACAAAACATATAATATTTGTAATTCTTTCATTCATTAATCATTTCACTCTACCTCAATGAAACATTTTTAGGACATTTTTCAGACGTTTCCCAGTAAAGAGTTGAGCTGTTTCATCCCTTGCAAATAAACTGAATGTGAATCAAATCTAACTTAAACTATTCTGAAACGTAACAAGATACTTTAAACCTAATTAACACAAAACGAATGAGATAAGATATGAGATTAACTAATTGTTAAAAATAAAAAATACATTACACAAAGTTACGCAACGACAAGCAAGTGCAAAGAGAAATAGATATAGATATCCAATGACAAGGTTGAACATGTCGAATTATCTTAATAATAGTAAAGGCCGATCTGTGGATGTCGATAATTATCAGTTAATCGATACGGTAACGTTTTGAAACGATCCTTTGTCGTAAATGGGGCGAAGGTGTCGATGCACGCCGCATTATTATCGTAAATGCGAACCGTGAGAAAGATGGTAGTAAATAAATATGTGCATTGCAAAATATCAAGTACAAGAGATGGGATCTAACATATTAAAAATATAATGATGGGGCTCGAATTGCCATGAAATTAAGGCTTTTAGATCACAATTATAAATGCGTATTTTTAAAATAATAGGTGCTGCAGCAATTTTATTATTTTAATAAAAATTGTACATTTTTCTGGATAAGTAATCAACTAGGAATATGCATTTCATATTACCGTATATACATATTTGGCTTAATATTTATAAAACCACAGACAAAAATAGTTTAGAAAGTAGATACACGTTATTCATATAATTTATTCCTAATGTGTATCTAGATATAGTCCTTTTCAAACTGACATTTACCCGGGCAGCATTTTAGGGAAGCAGCAAAATCAGCTTTTGCCTTCGACTGATGACCCCACGTTATCCCACTGCGCTATTGTATAGTTATTTAGAATGTAAAAATACGCAACCCCACACCACGCCACTGAGGTACTGTGTTATTATTATGAACGTAAAAATGTGCAACCCCCATGCTAAGCCACTGAATTACTATAGTATTATAATGAAATGTTGATAAACCGAATAATTTTATATCTACTAAGACGAGCAGAGTTAAGCGCTGTCTTAGCGCTGTTAGGTGTTCTTGTTTAAAGGGTGTGTAAAGGAGCTCCTACTTATCCAGAGAGTTTTAACTTAGCTCTCAAGGGTAGCATTGCACCCATGGTCAACCTTAATTCTGATCTGATCTGAGGTCGTAACAGATTTCCATAGGCGCCAGTGGCGACTTACCATCAGATGGACGCATGCCAGGTGATAGAACCAATGTAGTTCGACCGGGGAAGTACCACCACCACACCTATTTCTAGCGTGAAGCGCTTGCTTTTCGGTGGAAGGGTGTGGTTGCCGGCTCACTTATATATTAGGCGACCATCATAGTCCTCGGCAATAGCAACGTATCCGTGATTGACTTTAGATAGAATCCTTGTTCTATATGAAGTTGCGTAAAGATGACCATGGATGGCAGCAACCACAGACCATCAGGTGGAGTGCATGCTCGTTTGTTTCTTCAATCTTATAAAAAAAATTGCTCGTTTGTTACTTCAATCTTATAAAAAAAATTGCTCGTTTGTTACTTCATTCTTGTAAAAAAATTTGCTCGTTTGTAACTTCCATATTATAAAGAATACATTTATAAGTAACCCCTAATTTGATAAAAAGAGCTAACAATACTTTTGTTTGTTTTGAATAAATCGTCTTAGTGTGGAACATGCCTAATTCCTCTAATAAGTAACGAAATACAAAAACCTTATAAAACCAAGTATGGTCAAATTGGTAACATAAAAACAATTTACGCCCAGTACCCAACGCCCCCTATATTTGGCTATAGTTGTCAGTCATCAAGCCCGCACTTGTTATCTGGACCAAGGCGAAATTACTGATTACTGACACACTTACAAATACATTAGAGGGCAATCTTATCTCAAGGGAATTCGGTTTATTTTCCTCTTACTTACAACTGTTGAACTATATTGCAGCGTGGGACAATATTTGAGGTTACAATCGATTTCTCGAATTATCGATGCGTTCGACTATCGAGTATCGATACTACATCGCCGTGGGCAAAAACTTATGAATGGTTTGCATTTCGCTCCAAATAACTTCTATATATTAGAAACGTATTACGTTTTGCAGTATTGCCGTGGGCTGTGGAATAAAATAATCATTTTGAAATTGTTTTAAATTAAATTGAGCAGTACTATATAAGAAATAACGACTGAATTACATCGAAGGCTTTTCCGAACGATTTTTATGTGATGCTTAATTGTCGTTCTCGATGCCTATAAATTCAATATTAAATTTTTAAACACATAAATAATCGCAATATTATCTCGTTGCAGTTTCTCAGACTCACTAATAGATACAGATTATAAAACGTAATTACAATTTACACTATTTAACTGAATGGTTAAAATATTTTTGAAAGTATTATCTGACACTAATGTACTTAAAGAATTTACGAAGCTAGTATCTATAATAATACAGATATGCAAGTATATTGGTTTGTTTGTTATGTTTTACGGCTTAAGATAATATTTTAGTCACATAAAATTAAGATAAAATATTGAAGAAGGCAACTTAAAAAATTAAACGCTAAGGAGGCGAAATATGTTCGAAATACGCGTGGCAAAGCGGTCACCTCACCAATCTGACATGCAATAGACTTCAGTTTCGATCCCCACCCAGACAGACATCAAAATGAATTTAGATTTTTGTTTTGGGTCTGGATTTTTCACGGTACCCATAACACAGGACGCATCTTAGAGTACAGCCATGAGTGTATTATTTATTCTGTTATCCGACTGCATCAGTAGGCGGGTATTGTTTTTCCTTACTTCTTGTGCGTCACGTCGCGGCAACAATCAGTTCAACATAAACACATCGAATTCAGCAGTAACGTAAATTAAAATGTGCCCACATGTACTAATCGGGCGGCCGATGCAAAGGGCCTATTATTAAGATCGCAAGAATCCTGATTTAATCGATACGAGCGATCCGATCACAGCTGCGTATCGGCAATCGAGATATCGATGCGCTGGCTATACCGCGTGCGAGTAAATGTAAAGAGAAATAATTTCAAAAAGAAAAAATCCATTCAATACTAATGATATACCAAAAGAAACAAGTGCAGAAAAACATTAACACATAAATAATAAACACAGATAAGCAAATTTAAAGAAAATCATTTGCAAAAACATTTTACTTGCTAATATTATAAAGATAGACTGAGGATGTATAGATTTTTTTTATCTGACTGAAGTAGCAAACGAGCATGCAGTCCACCTGATGGTAAGTGGTCACTGCCGCCCATGGACAC
>DWNE01005220.1:0-14236 GCA_018249875.1 Cecropterus toxeus | reverse complement strand
CTTTTACGTTTCAACAACAAATGTCACCCACTTGAAAATAACATCTACTGTCAGGAAATATGTCACGGCCCTAACAACATAATATCTATCGATTAATCATCTATTGATTTTTTTTTTAATATCTTATAAGTAAAATTTAATTTTAAGCTTGCAACACATAATTCTTGGCTAATTTCTGCGCACTGCGCAAACAAGCCATGTTTTTTTTCTTCTTGCGTGTGCTGCCGACCGCCATTTTGTCTAGCTCTTGAAGTTCTTGCTTGAATTGATTTTGTGTCGACATTTTAAGTTGTGTTGGATTCAAGACCATGTTGAAAGTATATTAGAACAGTATTGTGTTAAGGGAAACAAATGTTTTGAGAGTTTACATAGGAATAAAACGTAAGAAACTCGTAATAGCTAAATTTATAAAACCGACGCCTCACAGTCCCGGCTTAAAAAAAAAATTGTTTCAGATAATGTCGCGATACGGGGACTGCAAAGTCTACGTCGGAGATTTGGGAAATAATGCCAGCAAACCTGAGTTGGAAGATGCGTTTTCTTACTATGGTCCATTAAGAAACGTTTGGGTAGCGAGGAATCCACCCGGCTTTGCTTTTGTTGAATTTGAAGACCCTCGTGATGCCGAAGACGCTGTAAGTATATTAATAATGATCTTTGTTATCGATTGGCAATGTGCACACGTAATTAGAGAAATGTAAATGAACAAAATTATTTTCTACGTAGATCCGAGGATTAGACGGGCGGACAATATGTGGAAGACGTGCGCGCGTTGAGATGTCCAATGGGAGCCGGGGTTATGGAGGAAGGGGCCCGCCGCCTCGTTCGCGCCCACCGCCGCGACCTTATGACGACCGCTGCTACGATTGTGGAGACCGTGGACACTACGCCCGTGATTGCACCCGCCGGCGCCGTCGCAGGTGACAATAATTTTAAGCGATCCCTTCTGGATGTGTATGTGATACCCTGGTATGGAATCTTATCAAAATACATGAACATGTTTCATATGGCACAGGATGGTGAGAACAAATATGAGTCGCGGTAAAGATTCCATCCCATTGCTTTTGATTCACATAAACCAATGATAACTATGTTATAGGTTATCATTGGCCTGTGCGCCGAGAACGAACTCTGCAGAGTCTGCACTTCTTATTGTCTGCGCTACGTAGCTTACACTGCGCGGCGTGTACTGCGCTTAAGTTGGCCGCGACGGTAACTTCGCTCTGCGAACTACGTAGCTACAGCCTACGTGCATTCTTCACTTATCGAGAACTACATTGAGCATAGTGTTTGTTCTTCGCGTCGTGACACACGTCTGTTGTAATCACTGCGTGCACTCAGTGAGTTACACATTATTACCCATATTTGTGTTGAGAGAAGACCATCCACTTGTATTACAAGTTTATTTTCAGTTTGTGCTGTAGCATGGTTTGAAATCATTTCGAAATTCTAAACCACTGAATAATAAACAAAACAATTTCAGTGTTGCTATTTAAAATTTGTAGGAGTAGATAATAGCTATTTTGTTTTCATTCTATGGGAATATAACGGCGGGTAAATTTTCGCATATTTTAATAATTGTAACAGACAACAAAAAAATGTCTATTACAAGTGCCATATTTTTTTAATTTATAGTATGCTTTTTAAAAACTAAATGGTCTGGTATTTAATATATTGGGTTTCGATATCATTGATTGAAACCTTATCTCTCTAATAATATTTAATGTTTATATTTTCAAGTTTTTTTAACTTATTTGTTTCTAGTTCAATCAAATAGTTTCATTTAATTAATAATATAACACTATTATTTTTCAATAACCTGGTGCTCTCAACATCTCCCAACAACAATAAAACAATAAAATCGGTTTCTACACTATGTCTCAATTATTAAATCGCTGTAAATTCTATAAAATACACATAAAAAAGAGTGCAAGTAACTGTTCAGTTTCTTATCTAAGAAATTTATCTTGTCTTATCCGAGGTGTGATATGTTAATCATGTATCACTTAGGTAAATTTAAATAAAACGAATATATAATGGTCATATAGTGCAAAAATAATAGTAACACAAAATATTCTTTGAAAGTTTTATATATGGTACAAGCAAAACTGCAGTTTCTCGTTCGCTAAATAAACTATTCGGGAATTAATTGTTTTTGGTAAAGTATTTCATTCACAAGTACAATGTCATTGCCAGATAAACAGTTGTTTAGATATGCCAGTTACAATGCCATGCATTCATGGCAGTAGTACTCTTATAGCAGCATAATGCTGTTTTGATGTGGAAGGTGTGTTATAAATGAGTATCTTCTTTGGGTTGGATCCAAGTATCCTTTGGCCTAAAGTCTATCTGTCTCCTGTTGTTATCAGTGGCATCGTCCCATTGGTGTGAAATGACAAAATTGATTCCAATTGTCGGCATTTTGGACTTTCATGTCCTATAGTTTAACCACTGCAAGTCTGTAGGAAATTCACTATATTAACTTATCTGTTTTACATTAACTAAACCACCACCAACTCTGGTAATAATTGGAAATAAGTAATGGCCTCCATTATCTATGCTAAAAGATGTGGTTTATGTAATATTATGTCATCAAACACTGCAATAGTATAAAATAAAGCAAGGGTAGGTTTTCAGGTAAGTGGTTAATGGATACGATCTGAGATTATATCTACTTCTAAATTCCAAATTAAGCACTGCTGTGGAAAACAACAGTGCAAAGATTGCTTTCGAGCAGATTTAGGCGTGATGATTGAACGCAGTGATCGGTCTGAAGGGTTCAATCATCGTTTACGATGTAAACCTATTGTACTATGTAAATGGTAATGTGTTCACAGCCGGTCTCGATCCCGCCGTCGCACGCGTTCCCGCTCACCGCGCTCCGGATCCCGCTCTCGCAGCCGCTCCCGCTCCCGCTCGCGCTCCAAGGGAAGATCGATGTCGCGTTCCAGGTCACGCTCGCCATCTAAAGATTCCAAGAAGTCCAATTAATTTTCTCATTGTTGTGTAGCATGTTTACAGATTCAATTTTAATACTTAATGACATCACGACAGTTGAATATACAAAGTGTGAAATTGATCTTACTTCAAACACAAGAATAATATCATTCCTAAGTAGGCATTGACTTTATAAGGTACAATTGAGTATTGGTTTTGTGATCAATATACTGGTAATAAATAACATTGTTGTTTTATTTGTAAGTTTCATCTTGTTAATTTTTGTTGAGATTTCTATCTATATTCACAGTATTTTTTTCACAGCCTTTTGAACTGAATAATTTTATTAATTAATGAATATTATGATATGATTGACAATAATTATTAAAACATACCCCACCAATTTACGTTTTCGAACCTTTTACTTACCAGCGGTCATGGCCGCCACTTGTTATTATTTTTTATGATTACAATATGTGTTATGTAAAGGGTTAATTATTGTAATCAAGTACCTAAACAGGATAATGTTTTAATGAACTATAATTTTAACAAAAAAATAAGTTGCTGTCTGGGAAATGAGATCATACAAATATTATGTTCTCGGTAATACGCATTTTTAGCCCTAATTTTCATGAGTTCAAGTAGTTGCCCCATAAAAAAAACTATTTTTTAAGCATAAAACCTAGCCGTACATGATTTTTTTTTAAATAAAATATAGTTTTTATTTATAGTAGACATGGCGTCCTGAACAGTTGGTAAGTTCTACTGATAGATAAAACTCCTTTTGTAGAATTATAGCAATACTTGTTACTAGCGATATAATTGTTAGGTACGTTAGAATACGACAGGCAGGGGATAGCGTAGGGTATTCCCTGCCTGTCGTAAGAGGCTACTAGAAGGGAGCTTATGGGGTTGCGGGCGGCTAGAGTGGGAACTCAAACCGGCCAACTAACAACCTCGAGAAGGACTGCAGCATGTGTGGCTGCAGGTCGTCGCAAAGACACGAATATGTAGGAGGACATTTACACGTCCCCCAGGAGATTAGCTCAAGAGGGGCACTGCACTAGGGAGCAGCGGTGCGTTCCATCGGAGATCCTCGAGTTCCCTGCATGTAAGGATGTCATAAGTCGATTATTTTAGAATAATTGTTTTTATAAATCGATTTGATGACTATAAATTATCGATTTTTTATTTATACTGTCGATTTCTTGTCCTAGCTTTAAATTACTAAAAATATTATTTATTTCATAGTGTCACGTACTTTCGATATTTTAACAGCAGCTTTATATAAGAAATTACTTGCAATGCCATCTAGTGCCTATTATTTGTGGTTTTTGCATAAAAATGTCAACTAAATGAACAAAAAATATTTGAAGGGCTAAATTAACAATAAAAAATCGATTTAAAAAAATAACGATTATTTTTTTTGTGAAAAATCGTAAGTTAAGTACTAAAATTAAGTAAAAGAATATTGATTGTAATATATTTAAACATTTCAAATGCGTTACGTTAAGTCATACTGTATGTTTACTTCATTGTGTAGGGTATGGATATTTCGAGTATAGGTTTTCTTTACCACAAATATTGTAGGTGTTTCATGAAATCTTGTTTTCGCGCAATTTTAAATTGTTTCTTGTTATGTAAAAATAAGTGATAATTATCAAACATATTTTCAGGAATACAATGGATACTTTGAAGTTAAAAAAAAATATTTAAAAAGTGAACAGAAAGGAATGTCTAGTAACGTGTATGGAAATGAATCATAAAGCTTTTTAATAATCTGCGTAATTTATGTACCTACGTTGTAATACTAAGAAAAGGTTCAGATGTCACTAGATGGCTTATAATACGAAGCATTTCCATAGAGTGACAACTATGAAGAAAAGTATCAGGAAACCTTTAACTATATTATAATCTACATTATAAAAACAAAATGTTGTAAAAAAAAAATTAATAATGAATCAAATGGAAATATTTCGTGTATTATTATTTTATTTATTTCATATACTTATACTTTATTACTTGGTGTATTTTGTCAGTTTACAAGACAATACTCCTTATTTAATTATTGATCATACTAATTAAATTTGTCGACAAAGAACTTATGATATACCTAAATAAATTCGTGTAATGATTTTAATCAAAAAGGAGCAATATTTTTCTTGCATACGTCGTATAAAATTCTAAATAAAATTATTTATTAGAAGAGGTAGTAAACTTCGCAGTTCTAAAAATCGCCCATTTATTGTAAGAAAAGATAATCATAAAGATTTCTTTAATATGCCATCCCTAAAAACTTACTTATTGGTATATTATTTTAATACAATTGATAGTGTAAATAAAAAGGGGCATAATAAAGAGTGAAAACATGCGTTGTATTTCCAATAAAAAAAGTTAATAAAATTTACTCCTTCAATCACTATATTCCTTCGTGATAAATCTCTTAGTGTGGCCTCAGGATAATATCCGTTGTTGAGTTTTATAAGTATTTTATTACTTTAATAATAACTTGAGGCACCACCCACGCTGAAGATAACTTCTTCACATATAGTCATATACTTAAATCAAAGTTATTACTTTTTTTACAACACGGATTCTACGTGTTGTCGTCTCTTAAAATTCAAGTTATCTAATTGTCATTGTTTATCGAAATTGGTTAATTTCTGAAAAAATAATACAGTCATATTTTATATATATTTGTTTACATTAGTAATATATGTATATAATTTATTACTTTAATAGCACTTCATATATATTTTTTACAAAATTATATTGTAATAGTTTTAGGAGTCTACGTGTGAACTAAAAATAAGTACAGAGACATGATGGCAACATTTTTTAAAATAAAAAGTAAAAAGCAATGTTCAGCGGACGGACGTCGTTTCGACTTTTGTATTCCGTCATGCAGTAATATTTTTTCATTCATGAATTTATTGTTAAAAAGTGATTTAAATGGTGTCGTCTACGTGAACGCTAGTTAGATTATAGTTAAAAATGATATTCTAGTATTCAGTATCGTTTAGTTCACCGTGTAGTTCTTGATAGGTCTGTGACAAGTACGGTAATGGTGGCCATGTCATGAAAATCCCCACAGCCATGGATGATAGCTCCGTATCTCATCACAACGGAGGACAAGTGGGATCTCAAATCGGAGTCAGTGTAAATAATAAACAAAATGAAGAAACGAGCCAAAGTGTCCATTATTCAATACCGGGCATTTTGCATTTCATCCAACATGAATGGGCGAGATTCGAACTCGAGAGATCACAATGGGAAGTAGACAAAGCTGAGTTTGAGGTGATTATTTTTGTATTTGTATCGATTTCCAATTAAAACATAATGTAGGACATAGCGGTTCGGGTGACCGTTTCCATTATATACTACGTTTGAATGCAGTGTACTTTCAAGAAATCGTAACTGACAGGTAACAGAAAATAGCTAATTTACGTATGACTTCTAATAATAATCATTTCCTTTATTGAAAACGCTAACAATGAATAGGTAATACAAACAATTTTGCCTCAAGGAACATTTGTAGGCAAGTGTCAAATCTGGCAGGGCATTGCACTTTACAGGGTATTATTACAGCTATTGTTTTTATCACGCCTGTTCAGTCATATGAATTATTTATTTTGATACCCAATAATGCTATATATTGTTTATTAAAAGTAAATACAAAAACCTAATTCATAAAAATGACTAGTTAAATTGCAACAAATAACAATTTTGTAAATATTACCAAGTACAAAACTTGGTAATATTTATAAAATACAGTATGTAACAGGAAGAAATAACAAATTTGATGTCATTGAATATATTATGTTAACAAAATTACATGATTTAATTTTGCTCACTGCTAGATTGTATGTACCATAAATAAATAAAATGCTTAAACTTAATTACACAATAAGGATATGTTCTTAATTAAATATTATCAATATAGATATACTTCAATGTTAATGTGTTTAGGTTAGTAGGTGTTTTAAGTTTATGTATAGCTCTAATTTTGATGAGAATAAAATTGCCTTTATTTAATATGAACAGTTTTTAACTTTAAACCAATAATAAACTAAATTAAAAATCTACTGTTTGTTTAACATAAGTGGTGTTATTTTATTATTCACTAATATTTAAATATAGTTAATATTTTAGTGTATTATTTTAAAAACAGTATTAACAAGCTCTGAGTGTAATCTACACCACACTTACATAAATAATTTTACTTTATATATTATATGATTTTCTTTATCTAATTAGGTCATACCTTGTAGGTATATTTATAGGAATCTTATGCTACAATCTAAATTATACTATTATATGTAATATGTACATGCAATGCTCACTGGTCAAAAGTTATCATATATAGTAGGAATGTGATCTATATTTAAAAAATCCAAAAAGGTTGTGATTTAATTATAAAAAAATAGTTTCCTATCCCTAAGCCTTACCTATAAATATTTATTACTTAAATTTACATTATCTATAATTTTATAGTAACAGAAATTAAGCATACAATATTAATTTTAAAAAGAGCTATTTACATTTGTTATTCATATATGCAGAATAATAATGTTTTTTAAGTTCAATCAAGTTTACTAGGGAGTAGTATCAATAATTATGAGTTAGGCAATGTTGAATCTTCGAAATCGTAAAAAATAAGATAGTAAGTTAAATAATGTCCCATATCTTTTGTGGAACATATTTAATTTTAATTACTGTATCTATAGGCTAATTGATATACTTTTTATCTGTATCCATGCTAGCCACTTCATAATCTAGTGAACAGCTAACAGTCTAACGTAACCATTAACATCATTTCTATGTTGTTTGGTTTTCATGTCATAGGCACGGATCGCCTTCCTCCAAGGAGAGAGGAAGGGCCAAGAGAATCTAAAGAATGACCTAGTGAGGCGGATCAAAATGTTAGAGTATGCTTTAAAACAAGAAAGAGCAAAGTTTCACAAGCTCAAATATGGTGTGGAACTACAACAGGGTGATATGCGCCCACCTCCAGAAGAGCCACCTTCAGAGCCAGAGCCTGCCGAGAGAGCACAATGGAAGCAAGGACGCCAACTTATTAAGCAATATCTGCAGGTTTGTATTTGGATATATAATTGAGTTATGAGAATTTAAAAATTTGCATAAATTAATAATCTTATCATCAATTCTTTTATTGGTTGTGGGTCTGTGCCTCTCAGAGAAGAGTTTAAGACATATGCCTATGCTATGGTTCTCTATGCTTGAGAACATGATGTTAAAACTCCTAGGTAGGTTACCTTATGATGTTTTTATTTACTTTGAAAAGAAATGACAGTCTATAATATGCACATGACATACAAAAAACAGTTTCTTACCTGGGAATGAAACCTGGGGCCCTCCAGATAGGCCAAATTTCACTTTAAGCCTTATCATTGCTGTGATGGATCACTATTTGATATTTATTTGTAATGTGTGATTCACAGGAAATAGGTTACACAGACACTATTCTTGACGTTCGCTCAAACCGGGTACGGACTTTGCTCGGATTAAATAACGAGGAACAAGCTGAAGACCCAAATTACAGGAACTACGATAAACAGCATTACTCTATAAATTCATTGGCCCGCAAGTATGAATATGGTATGTGGTTTATAATACTTGTTAATACTATCTAGGTAGCATAATAACATGAGATTATGTACAGTTAATGTACATGTGATGTGATGATAATAATGAGGTATTCAAATCAAACCCCAGGAGAAGCAATGGGAGAAACATTTACAATATAGTAAAACTTCTTTTGTGGTTAAATTGTGGAGTTGCAATTACTATACATATTTCTGCCTTATAACGCCAGATAAAGATAAATAAGACACAGATAAATACTAAAGATAAATGTTATAGTTAGAAGGGTGTGGCAAATATATACTAGGCATTCATAAGCTAGGGGTAGAAAAGTAGTAGCTATGACTATGACCTTAAGTAGAAATGAATCCTATCTGCCGTTGATTTGAATTGTCATGAGAGGCAGAGGCTACTTACTATCAGGTGGTCTTTATATCCTGGTCTGCTAATTTATTTATTAACATGTCTGTATGCCTATATGGTATGGATTTTTTCAGCCTTGTAACAACCAAATAATTTCGGATAGACTGTGCCTTAATAAAAACTATTCAATAACATAAACAATGAACTAAAATAGAAACCTGAACTGGAAAATCAGTTCATAAACAATATTTGAAAAAAATTGGCGTTAAACACTTGCATGCATTAACACAATTATGCAGTTGTACTTGCATGCTTCATTAAAAGACTGCTAAAGTTTCGTAACGATATCTTATTAATTAATTAGTGAGAGAAGCATGTTGAATTTTGAAGTAATTTTTCTACAAAAAATATAATTATATTACATGTAATTTGTAGTTGTGTACGAGTTTTATTTAAGCAGTGAGAATTAATTTATGATACGTGTCGAACACGACAGTGTAATGCAATGTTTGTTCAGGGCGATCGTTATTAGTCCCCTGGTTAATTTATATGTATAACAGTGTGTAACAGTAATAGTTACTCGTCGCTTCCTCCGTTGGACATACATACGTCATCGCGTACATTTTTGCAAGGTGAATACGTGCATGTTGACACCTTCGGCTTTTGATTGGCTTCACTGGCCAGCTACAGCTGCCTGTTTTGCGGATCCGTCGCGCTAATCCGCTGGTAGGCGAGTACTTTAGAAATGAATGTATCACTCAAGGTAGCTTACGATGTACAACATGTTTTGTCTTTTATCAAATGCTATTTTAATTCATTTATCCGTTATAATTATACAGTTCAAATACAAATTATAATGAATCTTAAAACAATAACTATACAACTAATTTTACGTAAAATGAATCGCAATAAATGTTTACTAGAATTCTACGTACTACCGTAACTTTATTTATATAATCGTTTAAATGTTCAATAAGAAAAATATAATAAAATATTTTTGTATTCCCACATACCAACATGCATGATTTGATAATTCAAAAGAATAAATTAAAACATTTCTTAATACAACCTTAGTGGCGCAGTTTCTAGACAACTTTCTCTTGTGTTCGATATTTTTGCAGGCAGATATAACATTGTATTAAAAGACATAAAATTAATAAACAGGAAAATATTTCACCTTTCAAAATATTGTGCACAATGAATTTATAATCAACTAATTTATTTATTCACAGTATATTTTACGCTCTGTAATGTAAATAAAAAAAAAAACATAAAAGATGTTTTGTACGGTATCAGAGATCCTAAATTAGGATGCGCACGTGCCTACGTTTGCTTAGTAACAAAGATGGTGATGAAACCGACGGAACGATGTAGGCATTGCCAGATACTGGCTTTTATTTTTTTGTAAATTGTTCCCGAAACCGCTAATTTATTGAGAACAAAAATGAAAAATAGTGACCTTCAAACAGCGGTTTAATAGGCGTATTTACGCGCGTAAATAAATAAAATGTAAATTAACGATTTTGTGGTTACTGCTAGTAGGAGTATAATGATTATCCGGAATTTCTGGATACGAGTAGTTTTGTTTTAGGATTGTAGTTATTTGTCATCTTTTCGTAGTAGTTGAAATCACCAGTTGATTCTAATTTAATGCGTCATTTTACTATATATATATTTAAGGCACGGTTAATCCTAATTTCTAGGAATGGTTTATGATAAATGATGTTAGCGTGAATGATGGTCTTTTTTTTTAATAAGATGAAGAGTATGACATGGTACTTCTATATAAATTTGGGCACAGATGTTAATGATCGACGGTGACGGTGTAACTATGTTACCATATGCTGCAATTATATTACAAAGTCGACTTCAGTTATCTATTTTAAGGATTATTTTGTGACTTTCGATATTGCTTTGGGTGAATAGACAATGTCTGTCTTTTTATGTTTAGTATTGTATTACTTTCTATTTCACCACTAAGGTTGGTTAAATTAAATCTAACTCCACTACGCTGTCTTCATTTTTTCCGCTAGTAGATTATCAGAATTGACGCAAATTGAGTATTATTTATTAAAGCTAAATTAAATAAGAGCAAGTTTGAATAAATATTTTTTAGATGACACCCAGCTGTAATGCGAAGACATAAAAAAATAAGCAAACATCTAAGCTTTAGAACAGTGTGTCAATCATTTATTATAAATATACCATATACACACTCCCATAATATACATAATATACGCTCCCAAAAAACATCTTTTAGAAATATTATAGAAACTGGCATCTTCCCAGGTGGTAAAGAACAACAACGCAAAGGCGGCGCGTCGACGGGCGGTGGATACAATGAAGAGGGGCTCTCTGTGCAAGAGACAGCCGCTGTGTTCGCCAACTTTGAGTTCCTGGCCAACCAGGACATGGATATGGATGAAATCGACGACCTGGAAGCTAAGCAGTCACACCACACTTCTGGGAAGCAAGGTACGTCAAAACGCATGCCATAAAGTGAGAGGAGTATATTATGGCCTTTTTGTAATCTATACTTCTATACTAATCTATACTAATAAAGCAGTAGAGTTTGTTTGGTTGAACGCACTAATCTCAGGAAGTACTGGTTCCAATTGAAAATTTATTTTTGAGTTGAATAGTAAATTTATCGTGGAAGGCTTTAGGCTATATAACATCACGCTATGTTTGTTTGTTTTTAATAGATTGTTCTCTAATAAACGCGAGTGAAACTGCGGGACTCAGCTAGTCGTAAATAAGGAGATCAATTGCAAAGACAAGGATCTTATAATGGTGGTCCAGTGGCTCAAAAAATACCACCCTCCATCTGACGCAGTCGAGTAAAAAGAAATGTTATATTTTTCTTACATTCTGGGTGTATATAGAAATGTTGGATTTTTATTACGTTCCGGGTGTAAAGGTCAAACTGCTCTATTGTCTTAAGTGAAAACGCCTTTATCCGACCACCAAGTAGTCGTAATCCGCTGTGGCATGACCTAGAGGCTAGGGCGCTTTTCCCCGTAATGAGAAAAGACATTTCTGTAGCGGTAGGACATCGGAAACCTTTTAGAAGTTATATACACTTTTATTATGTGCTAAGTTTAAGATCATGACTTCGCTCGCCGTTGGTTTTAAATTCTTTCATGATTTGAGTTTATTTTATGGATTAAGGATTCTTATAAAATACAGACGTTGATCTTATATCTAAAGTATTATCGATTTTTTTTAACATAGACATCTGACATTGTTGATATTTGACGACCCGTGTGGCGAAGCGGTCACCATACCGATTCATGCTATAATTGTTTGTTTCTAAGAGAATATTGTTTAATAAACACGGGTGAAACTACGTGGCACAGCTAGTGCGGTTATATAGGTGTTACGCTTAAACGAGGACCTTCGAGTTAATTTGGGGTAGCAAATGCATTTTTGGCTGGCCTCAGGTAGGATTTTGACAGTGGGGTCCGGGTTAGATAACCGGCCAGACAGAAATGTGATGATTAGTTTAGATTTCTGTTCAGGGTCTGGGTGTTTGTGTATTCGTCTTTGTGTGTCCAGGCACCTACGACATAGAAGAAAATCCTAGTGTAGAAAGCGTTTATGTTTATGTTTATTTTTTTAGGTACCTCTGGATTCGCATAGCACTATTCGAACGCCAACTTTCAAAGATCATCGAACATTTGGTGAACAACGCAACGAGATACTACGAACGCGACGCTCTGGTTGCTGACCCCGACTACGGGAGCATTCTCAGTTCCCTGCTGGTCGGACCGTGTGCTCTGGAGTACTCGAAGGCGAAGCCTCCCGCTTGCTTTTGGACAGACCCGCCGGCTGACGAGCTGGTGAGATATTCTGATTTTTTATAGTTGTACAATGCCAAGTGGTTCAAACAGTGTAGCCCGACCGGGGCAGTACCACCGCCATATCAATTTCTAACGTGAAGCAGTTTAATGTGTTTCGTTGGAAGGCGACCATCTCAGTCCTCGAGAGTAGCATCTGTCGTCGACTTCATATAGAGCCCCTGTTCTATATGAAGTTGCTTACAGATCCATGAGCGACAGTAACCACTTACCATCAGGTGAACTACATGCTCTTTTTTATTACTTCAATGTAATAAAAAAAAAGTAGTGATGTGCCAAAGATCCATATCCGTGTTCGCGGATACCCAAATAATAATGGTCGAAACATGTTTTTAAAGCAACTTTGGCTTCAAGGACACGCGCATTAAGTAAGTAAATTTGTACGAAAGGTAAGATCCGTATCCGCGGATCTATTATTATAACGAGCCGGCACATCTCTACTACAATGTGACAGAGAATTTCAAATTCTCTGGTATTTTACAGCGATTTGTCTTCGAAAGAGTACTGTGGGTTTTCAGTATTTTTTAGCATTTATTCAATAAGGATTTCTAAATTTCCTAAGTTACGTCATATTACGTTCGTAACAGGAGCGCATGACTGAGTAATAACTTTTTACTACTGTAGTTAAAAGTTTTGTAGAAACTATAGAGGTACACTGCTAAAATACTTAAGGGCACTACTTGTAAAATATTGCGCTAGTTACAACTAGTCCATTATGCTTACAAACGAGTACAACGACCTAAGTGTCAAACTTCTTCCAACTACTTTTACAAACTTAATAAGAATCCCTAAGTTTTGGTAAGTGTAAATTTTGTAAATTAAGTGTAAATTTTGACAGGTTCAACGGCACCGCATGTCCGCTGGGACAACAACACCTCCCTCTGTGAGGAGGCCAATACTCAACTTTAGGAGAAGTCTCAATGCCTCTTCTGATGACAGCGGTTCTGTCAGCACAGGTAATTAACATGGTTTATACGAGTAGACTTTATTGGAATTTTGTTTACGTTTTTATCATTTCATTCGAGTACTTCGTTTTTTTATTCTTTCTTTAGTGTGGGCTTGTTTAAAGAAACGATTGTTTACAAATTTAAAATTTTGGCACTATACTTTAGACTAATGTCATCTTAAAATTTGATAGGTATTTTATAAGACATGATTGTTAGGTACTGTGTAAAATAAAATACCAAAATAAGTACTTCTCGTACCTGTTATCTATTATTTATGTACTATCTGTACCTCCAATGATAGTTAAGAAGAGTCACGTTATGTAAGTGACATATATATGAACTTATGAAGCATTTTTTTGGGCGGATCACAAACGAATCTTGCCAGGTGGTAGAACCAATGTAGTTCGACCGGAATAGTACCACCGCCACACCTACTTCTAGCGTGAAGCAGATCTTGCGTTTCGGTGGAAGGGTGTGGTTGCCGGCTCACTTTTATATGAGGCGACCATCTCAGTCCTCGGGAGT
>DWNE01005219.1:0-14236 GCA_018249875.1 Cecropterus toxeus | reverse complement strand
AGGGGTCTTAAATGTACCATGTATAACCAAGGAGAGGGAAGGGGGGGGGGGGTTAAAAATTCCAAAAAAATAACATCACGTGATAATGGCAACCTCAAACCGAAACCAAAACCGAACTTTCCGCCGGGCTCTCAGTTTCGGCCAAAACCGAAACTTACATAAACATACTTTATATTACTATTAGAAACTGAAATCTACTGCATTTTTAACACATTTGCATTTACATACAGACAATTAAATAGTGTTAAATTAAATTTTAAAAAATGATTATACTAAGTAATAGTAAGTAATAAATATATTTTTATACTATGAATGTATAAAATAAATATATTATAAAGTAAAGACTTACTCTTGGAAGTAAACTTTTTATTAAAACCAAATTCGGTTGGAACGAAGCACAAAAAATTACGAAAAACTCGTATTTAAGCAAGGCCGAAAGTTTTGGCCACTTTATGGCTAAAAATGTCGGCTCCTTTTTGGTTGAATGTTTCGGACACTTTTTGGCCGAAACTAGATTTTTCGGCCGAAACCAAACCTTTGGTTGGTCACCAATAAAATACCCACAACAATAATAGATATAGAATAGATGTTAGATATATTATATAACTATACAAATAAATGAAACGGAAGTGTCTGTTTGTAATATCATAACAGCATTTATTGTTTTTATCTTCATAATTTCATTATATTCATAGAACTAAAATATTTTCCTTTCAGTTCTAAAAGGCTAACAATCCTATACGGCGACGATACGATGCCGGAATTGAATACTATCAGCAGGAAGAAACCACACATCGACGCTCACTACGTGTCGATGGCGACGCCGTTCGGGAAACATCACACGTGAGTATACAGTTATTTTTTATTATTTAATATATTATATATTTATTGGAACAACGTCCCTTAATGATGATTTCGGTAGGAGTTATATAGTTAACGCCGTGTCGTAAGTACTACCTTTGCACCACCCACTAAACAGTGGGATTGGTATTAACTTTAATATTGTAATATTTTAAATAATATTTCAGTGTTGTGAAGCAATATTATGGTACCGAGGGGTTGGAATCCCCTTGTGAAGTGCCCGGGCAAAGAGGGTACCCTCGAGACCCGAATTTCCCTTATCCCCTCCCCTTTTAACGCTGACGCAGTCGTAGCATAAGAGAGGCCAGTGAGGGTAAGAAGTCCCCGTTAGTAGTACATTAGTGTAAGCGTTACTGTAATTTGTTGGACGAAAATAAATTAAAAAAAAACATTAACTGCGGACGAGTTTGAAATGAGCTATATGCATCGTTTAACTATATTGTTTGAACATAAAAGCTTACATTCGTTTATGTAGATATACTAACATATTAGTGCATTTCCAAGAATTTGACAAAGCACTGCCTTGCTTTTCGGCCAATAGGATTTTTTTACAGAGTGTATTGAAGCGAAGAAGCGAATTATTTATTTTTATACATTATTTCAGTAAAATTAGCTAAAAAACAAAAGATCAATGAACGCATAAAGCTTTGTAGATGCGTTTCGAAGCGGGGTATCGTCTCGGTTAAATTTAACCGGTTCAATGATCTCTAACCTTAAACATTCTCCAGAAATAGATCGCTGCAAGAGTCGCGGATGGTTGGAAAATATTGAATTTGGAATAGAACTTTCATTCCACTTTGTGATAAAATGTACAAATAGAACTAAAACAACATTGACTTCTGGAAAACACTTTACCATGTCGTTTTTTTTTGTTTATAGTTACATATCAAATGATTTATTTCTGTTAAATATATATTATGCAGATAGTATTTTGAGTGCATTCAGAAAATTCTAGAACTGACCATTGAATCAACTACAAATAGGTAGATGCTAACCTATTTATATTTCTGTAATTGCGACTTTATAAATGTTTCACGTGTAGTATTAAATAAGTTCGTAATAAATCGGATTTAGCACTAGCAAAATAATACCTAAGAACAATTAAATACCCATAATTATTTCTCTGAGTGTTACCTATATGAATTAAATTTCTTGTCACTTTTAAAACATTGTTATTTGTTTTTTTTTTTTTAAATCTTTGTCCGTATTATTCTATAACAGAATAAAGTTGAAAATAAGTACTGTCTCCGTACAACTCATTGAATAGTAAAAATTAAAAGGACTTAACGCGAAATTTGAATTATGCGAATAATAAAAAAAATGTGTTCACGTCTTTAGGAATTTCTTAAAGTACGCGGTTATTAGGGACGTGACATTTAGTTGTCCCTTTCTGCTATGAAATCGTCTTTTTATTCGGTAGCCGAGAGACAAAACTATTAGTAATTTCAAATATTTAACTCAATTGGTCAAAATTCTATGTTTATTCTCTTTCGTTCCCACTGCGATATCAATAGCCGGAATAATAATTATGTCGGTTGGTCGGTTGCCATGATGTCAACACTCCCACATCTTCCATACAAATGATAGCAAACTTGTGCATTCAAGTATAGGTATTTCTTTCGTTTTGGTGGAAGAGGTTCATTTTTATATAAGGCGTCCATTGTAGTTCTTGGACATAGCAACGGATCTTCAATTAACTTCAGATAGATTTTGAATATGAAGTAGCTTACATATTCATGAATGACAGTGATCAGCATCAGGTGGAATTGGCGATTTTGAATTTGAATATTAATAATATAAAGTATGATAAAGTAACGGAATGTGACATCTACAACATTTTAAACCAAATTGAAACTCTTGCCCATTCATACTTAGTCAAACGAGCCATTAAACTGTTATGCAGTATCCTAGCAAGAAACAAGCTACTTCCGGCTAGCTTGTTACAGCCCATCAGTTTCAAAGAAGTTAACAATAGAATACGTTATACTGTTTCTACGCGAAGTACGTTTTGGCTGCGAAATACGGTTTGGCTGCGACTTTTGTACAGTTATTTTAATTATTACCTAGTATTTTATTCAGTAGTTCTAACGGTTGGACTAATATCACTTTCATTTTTTTTAGGAGGTTCGATAAAATCAAAAAATTGGTTTTAAAAAATATTGGTTGGTTGTTGTTTGTGGATGTAAACAGTAACCAATGATTTCAATATCACTACTTTGCACTGATTAACTCTTTTACGATTATTTCTTTTATTATTATTAATAGGAGTTAAAATTATAATGTAATCGTAGTAAGTAGGAACTAATCAGTGTCTTATGTGCCTACAAATATCGGTAAGTAATCACTTAAGTTTATAAATCAATCCTGAGTGGACATCTACGTACCCACTCTGCTACAACACTTGCGACCCAATGTAAGGAGTAGGTCGACATGTGGCAGCCATACGGTATGTAGGTGTGTAACTTACCAGACCTCAGGCTACGCCACTTTCAATCCAAATACGGTGTCGTTACTCGTATGATGTCAGATCGCCCACGCTTTCGGCAAGTTGACGCTCTTGGACCTATTATTTTCAATCTTGTTTAAGTAGGATGGCGTCAAGGATTTGAATATGTGTAGGTTGGCTAAATGTGGTGTGGTGCTATGACAGATTAGGTTTTATACTCATTTGATTTACCTAATGTACGCAGGCTACTTTATAGTTGCGTTTATAATTTAAAACGTACGTCAGTGTAGTAGAAATACAAAATGATATAATCTATACTAAATATACTGTATTACTTAACTACATAATATTATGAAACAGTAGTTTGTTTGGTTGAACGCGCTAATCTCAGGAACTACATATTTGTTCGAATTGAAAAATTCTTTTTGTGTTGGAAATTACATATATTGAGGAAGGCTATATAACTTGTATGTTTGTTTGTTCTTATGTAGTAGCGGGTGAAACCGCGTGGCACAGCAAGTCGTAACATAAGGCTACATTCCTTGATATCACAGGACAGATCAATTTCACTCAGGCTAATATAGTATGCGGCTACATGTTCTTGTGCTTTCATTTCTAGGGCAATCCCGAGAGACTATAACGAGCAGTGAGAGCGTCGACAATTGGACTTGTGTATAAAAAAGAAGGTGGAGCAGACGATACTGCCAGTTTTCTATATCTACTCTGACGTCCAACTGTATCGCAGATAATGTGCGTGCTATCACGGTAATAGTATATCATATACTATTACCGTGATGCTCAGCCTAATAGACAACATTATTGAGATCTTACATTAATTCAGTGATTCCCAGTGGTCTAGTTGGACCCCCTGGGGTCCATGGGAGACTCGAACGGGGTCTGCGAAGGCGGTAATAAAAATTGGAAATGTGATATATATGTAGCAGGGAGGGGTCCACCGAAACCAGAAAAAAATTGAAAGGGGTCTACAAGAAAAAAATAGTTTGGGAACCTCTGCATTAGATCAATCACCGAATGAGTCGCTCAGCCAGTTCGATAACTGACTCATTCAGTGACCGCTTTAATCCTATATTAGGTCCATCACCGAAATCGTCTGCATTCCTTTAATTTTCTGGTTGCTGCTAGCATTCCCAGTACTCGAACAGAGAGCGCATTTCTGACCGAACGGCCAAGGTCACTGAAGTGCTTCTCTCAAAAAACATGGCTCTAACCAAATAAGTTATATTGTGATCGGTGACCTAAGCAAGTTCAATCAAATAGGACCAAGCAGACTTAATGTAAAGGCCCTTTACTGAAGTTAACAAAAATAATAAAGAACAAATTCTGTATTTATCTGCATTGTGTTATTTTTTACTACATTATAGCCTTTATTATAATAAATAAGAGTATTACTAATATATATTGTTTTATAATTTAAGTTTCAGAAATTTTAAGAAGCAGCAGATGAATGTGAAGTAGTGTGTAGAGTAAGAAGGTCGAAATAAAAGTGGAAAATATTTGATTATATTTTTTATTTCATATCACCGGAATGTATCGGTGTGAGTGCTCCGAAGTAGTATTGAACGCATTAACTGCTTAGTACTCTTCGGCTCCCTCGCCTTCACCTTCGGCGGAGTCCATGCCGACCTCTTCGTAGTCCTTCTCGAGAGCCGCCAAGTCCTCGCGGGCCTCGGAGAACTCTCCCTCCTCCATACCCTCACCGACGTACCAGTGCACGAAGGCGCGCTTGGCGTACATGAGGTCGAACTTGTGGTCGAGACGTGCCCAGGCCTCGGCGATAGCGGTGGTGTTGGACAACATGCACACGGCACGCTGCACCTTAGCGAGGTCACCGCCGGGCACGACGGTGGGTGGTTGGTAGTTGATGCCCACCTTGAAACCGGTCGGACACCAGTCGACGAACTGGATGGTTCGCTTGGTCTTGATGGTGGCGATGGCCGCGTTCACGTCCTTGGGCACGACGTCACCACGATACAACATGCAGCAGGCCATGTATTTGCCGTGACGGGGGTCGCATTTGACCATCTGGTTGGCGGGCTCGAAGCAAGCGTTGGTGATCTCGGCGACGGATAGCTGTTCGTGGTACGCCTTCTCGGCGGAGATGACGGGCGCGTAAGTGACCAGAGGGAAGTGGATACGCGGGTAGGGCACCAAGTTGGTCTGGAACTCTGTAAGATCGACGTTGAGGGCGCCGTCGAAACGCAGGGAGGCGGTGATGGAGGACACGATCTGACCGATCAGCCTGTTCAGGTTGGTGTAAGTTGGGCGCTCGATGTCCAAGTTGCGGCGGCAGATGTCATAGATGGCTTCGTTGTCGACCATGAAGGCGCAGTCGGAGTGTTCCAGGGTGGTGTGCGTGGTGAGGATGGAGTTGTAGGGCTCGACGACGGCGGTGGACACCTGGGGGGCAGGGTAGATAGCGAACTCGAGCTTGGACTTCTTGCCGTAGTCCACCGAGAGACGCTCCATGAGAAGGGAGGTGAAACCGGAACCGGTACCGCCACCGAAGGAGTGGAAGATGAGGAAGCCCTGGAGACCAGTGCACTGATCAGCGAGCTTACGGATGCGGTCGAGCACCAAGTCTACGATCTCCTTGCCGATGGTGTAGTGGCCACGGGCATAGTTGTTGGCCGCATCTTCCTTACCAGTGATAAGTTGTTCTGGATGAAACAACTGCCTGTATGTGCCTGTGCGAACCTCATCTGTGGACAAAGAAAATATTATTAATACAAGTTCAAAGTTTCTTATTCTAAATTACAAAAGTGTATATTCAAGTCGGTGAAAGACTACTTGGTTTGTTCTAGAAGTTTAGTAAGCGTTTAATCAGAACAAAAGGCATTATCGGGATAAGTTAATGGTATGGTCCAGGAATACTGGAATTCTAAATCAACCATTTACTTAAAAATTTGACGAGTAATTAATTACAGCATCAAATTTCTTTCTGTTATCAACTTCAATAAAAGGGCGAGGTTTTCAACTGCAATATCGTTTTATATGTTGTAATATTTATCATCATATATATTTAATGTTTTTTTTTTTTTAATGATGTTCTGCCTATTTTCGTAACTTACCAACTACTGTGGGTTCAAGATCGACGAACACAGCCCTGGGAACGTGTTTGCCAGCACCAGTCTCGCTGAAGAAGGTGTTGAAAGAGTCATCACCACCCCCGATGGTCTTGTCTGTGGGCATCTGGCCATCAGGCTGGATGCCGTGCTCAAGGCAGTAGAGCTCCCAGCAGGCATTACCGATCTGGACTCCAGCTTGGCCAACGTGTACGGAGATGCACTCACGCTGTGGACAAAAGATTATTGTGATGTAGGAAACAAGTAGGCAGTCTACCTAATGTTGCATATTAGCATTTCATCAACCAGGGAAAATGGAAGTTCTATTTTAGGCCAGGTACTTGTGTACATAGTTCGAAGAGTCAGTTCCTGGCCACATGATATTTTAACCAGCGATTTGCAAAGTGGTCCAGGTTGACCCCCAAGGGTCCACAGGAGACTTGCCTATATGTAGGCTTGACAAAAGAAATGAAGGTCCACAATTTTTTTTCTGCTCTCAATAGCAAAGAATTAACATGTTGGCTTACTTGAATGTTGGCAATGTAGAATGAACAACCATTTATTTTTTGTTTGTCAAATCGTACAAACAACACCGGAACCAGTTAAATTTTTTTAAGTCAGGTGTTTTGAATTTGAAATCATAATCCTCTAAAAAAAGCTTTTTTTTTTATTTTAGCCAAAATTGGATGCTACTTAGATAGACAAATTAAAGTTTTTTTTCAAACTTCTATTTTATGAATTAATGATTTTATTTAAACATATGAACTTGCGTACGTAGCTTTACTCACAGTAAAACATAGTAGTCATTGATGTAGAAATTCTATCTATATTTCAAAATTTTAGTTACAAGTCGCAGACAAAAGAGTATTGTTTATGGAATCCGTTAAAAGAAAAAGTTCCCATAGTAAAAAGAAAGTATGAAATACAACGTAACGCGGTCAAGTATCGGGGAAAGGAGAGTGAAAGCACACTTGATCTACGGTATCTATATACTAGTACTTGTATTTGTATGGAAACTGAGTCCTACATTAATGTTCCTACAAATTATATAAATGATGGTCGGTCAATGACTTGTGAGCGTTTTTACTATTAGAGTTATGGTGTAACCCGAAAATAGATACCGAATAGATCGCCGAAGGAACATTTCACGTATGAAAGATCGCGGAAACAACGAGATTACATATACGACACTGAAGTATATTTGAGATACGATAATATCTAGAAAATATTTGTGACGCCCAATATTTTAAGCTATTAAGTTTAAAGTTGTCTAAAAGGAAAATGCAAATGAAGTCGGCCTCGGTAAGTCAAAACAGGTGACATCATACATAGAATAAATCAATAAGGTCGAACACGTCATCACCTCAAAATAAGGTCATAATTATTTATGGAATTAATATTTCAAAGAACACTGATATCCTGGGAAGTAATAATTAATAAATACGTATCATTGACCGGGCGTGGCTACCGGCTAACTAGCCGTGATTCAACGAAATTGACGTCAACGCCTTGAACGTGTCAGCGATACTGATAAAGAAAACAAAATAGCATCAACTTCAGACGATAATCAAGAAAATTACGAATGCTTTACGACGATGCTCAAATAAATCGAAATTCAAATAATGGAACAAGGCAACCGACCTCGTGGGCATTGAAAACGGTCACGCCGACAAGATGGCTTCCCGGCACGTAGAATAGAAAATGCGTAATCGAACCAAGTAAACGTGAATTTATCTAAAATAACAATGAAGGAATAGGATGAGAAGTAAAACTTACCATTGTGATTGAGTTTTGTTGAACTTAACGTACAAATAAATTAATTAAATATGTCAGTCGACGTTCAGCGCAACCGGTTAAGAGGCTTGCCGAACGGGTAGTATTCAGAAAAATTCCGTTAGGCGCGTATATATAGTGCCGGCGTAACGGGGGACCGACGCTCCCCAAACGACGCCGTGATTGGTGGATTCGACTGCCGCATGGGCGTATCGACCAATGAATTCGTAGCTGCATTATATCACCATTGCGGGAATATGTGGGCTGATGATTCATTCGTTACTAGGGATGTATGAATCGTTGTACGTTATCGATACAGGAGAGTAAATTAGTCTAAAATATAAAGTTTCAAGAGGCGTTCCTTTGTTTCCTTATCATATTTGTATGACTTATCTGCACCTCATATCTATAACTTTATATTAGTATGACCTTACATTATAGTTCTTAGTCAAATTTCTATCTATTATAACTAAAGGCAAAAATAATTTACATTATAATACATTATTTAAATTAGACATATGTATTTTTAGATTTTTACATATCCATGAGATTTTATTAACATCTCGTTGTGAGTTCATCGTTTGTTAAATGCCTCGAACTTTTCAATTTGCAGTGAAATATTAAAAATCATTTCGTATTATTTTAATGCTTATTTGATTTAATTTCGTCGTTTCCTGATGTCGTAATGGTTTTGATATAATTCCAAATCTATTACATTACGAATTCTAGTCATTTAAGTTCTATAATCTCCGAAAATCATAATGATCTTTCTCCTATTCTATGACTACAAAGTATGTTTTCCTATATCTACATGTTCAACATCATCTCTAGTTCCTTCATTATTTATTCCTAGTAATTATAAATATTCGGTTTATAAGACCAGTAATTATTATTTGAATGTTGTATAATAAAAATAAAATCCTTATTGTCATTTACAAATAAGGTGGGCTGATGGAAGACATTCACTGCCTACCATACACTCGAAAAAAAATTATAGTTTCCAACTATTATGTTATGCCTTTGTAAATCTACTACTAAGGAATTAAATAATAGTAAGCGTTCCCTGAACCAAAATGAACAAATAATCATATTATACAAGCTTATAATGAGTAGAATCACTGAGAGTAAAGTTAATATGGCTTGTGAAAAGCTAAAAAAATTCAAAGATCAAACATCATACACAACACGCGAAAGGCTAAAATCTACTTTCTTTAGTGGCATTATTTTTTAAGAACTTAGTATATTATTCATGATGTAAATGTAACATAAAAATATAACATATACTTTAAGCATACAAAACATTTAATAAGTCTGAAATTAAATTTTTTTCTTAAAATTTTAAATTAATTATAAGAATTTCTACATTTCAGTAAGTTCATGCAATAAAAATAATTTTCAATTAACATACAATAAAGCTTATTAAAATTATTTAAATTTTGGAAAACATTTCGTCCAGTATCCTTTATTGTAGCTTTACGAATATTTGAAATAAAGAAAAACAGAAATTATCAGAAGAGGAAACCAAAAAGTAAGAACCCAAACTAAAGACGAGATAGATACGGTATGGTCGGTATCGGTAATAAAATATTTACGCTGTCGATAGCTGTGTATTGGACATCACTAAAATCGATTTTAACCTTTTTGTTAGTGTGCAAAATCGTCGCCAACGTCGCCGCACACATGTGCAAACCGGTTGATACAGTCTGGATGGCTTTTATCATTTAATTTTCAATTTACCTGACATTTGTTATATTGTGTATATTTTCATAGACAATTATAATGGAAATAACGTATGATTCAAGCAGTTTTCGATAAAACTGAAGTATTTATAGGCGATCAAAACCATATTGCATTAGTGTGCGTGTCTGTGTTTACACAGCCGTAGCCGTATTTCCGTTTCCATATATGGACATCTTGTCTGGCAGGGGTTGGCTGGAACTAAAATTATGTCACCAACATTTTGAAAATTTGTCGATTGCAAAATTATCGGCACGTTATGGAATGCAAATTAAAATCTTTATGCTGGTTACTTATAACTTTTACGTGAAATCTCGATGTATTGAATTATTTTGCGTTTTTCCTTCTTACGATTATGCCTCATCCAAATGCTTCAATTAAATTTGGTACATTTTATAATCTTAGAAATGCATTTAGTTAATTATATTTTAGTTAATAATGTCAATTTTAGCTAATAAATTTAAATTTAACTACAGTAATACTTATTTTTCTATATTTAAGTATTTATAGACTACAACGCCATCTGTTAATAATCTTTGAACTACATCATACGCTCGTTGCCTACGCAAGTATCCGCTATACAAACGTTGTGAGGACTGAAAACAACAATTCAATGTGAGAGCTCAGCGACATCTATGTAGTATACCTAAAATCCTTTGGACTCAACTACCTAACTGAAACAAAATTGTAAATAGTTATTGTGCATAACTTAAATACCTAGATGATATTAAACAGAATAGTACATTTGTAAATAATATTGATCAACTTGCATACTTTAGATTTATTAAAATGATTTACCTTTTAATAAATTAAAATCCTTCGTCTTTAAAAATAGGTATGTAATATAATGTATTTTACTACTTGTAGCGTTATGAATTCTACTGGGACTTTAAGTCAATATGAATTTGTTTTTTTTTTTTTTTAATTTTTAAATAGTATAATCTCATTTAATCTTTTAATAAGTAGCAGAAAAGTTACTTAGTACGTGCGAGCAGGACAAAAAATATTTCTATGACGTTTCCCTTAATTTTCCCGCGCTACGTTCAACAAGTGTGCGCCCGCGCAACTTCATTCCGCGCGCGAACGTTTTTGAATCGCACGCGCATACGATCCGACGAAAAATCGAAACATATTTTTCGGTAATTAAAACCTCGCAGACCTCTGTTAAGTGTGATGATAATTAAATAACCTCTAGTTCTCCGAAATAAGTGTTTAGTGTTGTGTTACTTGCATTAAATACATCGTTTTGAAGTTCAAATTTAGTGAGAAGTAAGTAGCGAATTTTAATTTGCATGTTAAGTGTATTTTTACAACGTTGACGTGATTTATGAGGCAAAGAACACTGAAACGTGGTAAAGACGAGATTTTTCTTATAGATAAGTAGTTCGCTGCCTTTTATAGAGATGTATGCTCGCCGTTATGTCCGTGTAAGACGTAAGTATAAGGCCTGGCCTATGATGATAAATGGGATTATAAGACTTGTTCGAAGCTAAGTTGAAAGTACCTATGGTATTGTGCACATTAATCTGTCTTTATTATTCTTCTGATAGCGAAACGACTTTCTAAATTAACTTATTTGCATAGTTATCTCGTCTGTGCGAATGATTAATTTATTTTAGATATGTTACGCGTAGGTTAACAGCAATTTTATGTATGCAAACTAATTTTTAGTTGTTTATGAATAAAAATTTAGTATATGTACGAAATCATTATTTTTAATTTGACGACCCGCGTGGCGGAGTCGTCACTACATATATCGGTCTGCGGCTGACACGCAATGAATTCCCCGTTCGATCCCCGGTCAGACAGACATCTGAATTACATAGATTTCTGTTATGGGTGTTTGTGTATTCGTCTTTGTGTGTCCACGGCACCCACGACACAGTAGAAAATCTAGTGTTGGGCTATGAGTGTAGAAAGCGTTATTATTTTTTAATTTCTTTCTTTGCGTATGGGTTCAGATGACTGTAAAGTTACAAGTATTTAAATATTGGTTCTATTACGTATTTTTTTCAGGAATAGTAGTTATTAGCTTTTGGTTACATAGTCTAGCAGTAGTTATGTTGCTTTTATAAGGCTCATCACTCAAGATAAGCAATTAGCCGGCTGTGGATTAAAGACAAAAACATCACAAGACAAGTACAAAATTAGGCTAATAAACAGCTAGAACTCATTGAAGCAAACTTCGTTCTCAAAAGTGACCATAGTAGACAAAGGCATAATAATATGTGAAAAGATATATTCCTACCAAATCTTTGAAAAAAAAAGTACATAAATAACTACGACGAAAACTCCCAAGATCTTGTGATCTACGACGAAAACTCTCAAGTGAAGAGTATGAACACCGTTTAGTTATAAAATAGTGGAATTAGTGATAAAGTAATGACGCTTTTATACACTTCAGTGTAGGTAGTAGGTGTTCTCATGTGAAACACAAATCACATCTTGCTCTTAATTTCAAATTGCTATCTTAATCAGATTTAAACTATGAAACCACAACGGATGAATATTCCACAGCATAATAAGATCCCACTTACTTGTAATATAGTTTATTCACTAACAGTAGCATTTAAGATGCCTTTGTATTTGAGCACAAACAAAAACAAGTTGTCATAAAGAATATAGTCCTTGTTTGTATGATGTCATCAAATTATACAATTTAGAATGGAGATAAAGTCAGATTCAAGATTATTCTGGAGTCGAAAATATTATTATGAGCATTAGGAGTTATAGTCATTAAAAAGTCAAGAAATGATCTGGACTATCTAATGACTATGACGGCTAATGACTATAACACCTATCTAATGGATTACCTTGATTTTATTAACAGATTAAAGTAGCAAACGAGAATGCAATCTATCTCATAGTAAGTGGTAACTACCGCCCATGGACATCTGTAAGCAACTATATATAGAACAGGCGTTCTATTTGAAGTCAATCATAGATGCGTTGCTACTCCTGAGGACTGAAATGGTCACCTCATATGTAAATGAGCCAGCAACCACAATCTTCCACCGAAAGGCAAGTACTGTTTCACGTTAGAAACTTTGATGAGAAGATGTTAAAGGCTGACAAAGCAAGAAACTGAATAAGTAGGATATGAAAAGCCTGTCGGATTTTATAAATCAAGGTTTTATCCAAATACTCCAAAAAGTAACTAAAGTTAGTAACCCAACAGAAAGTTGGCAATTAGCGATATGGTTACCCAATTGCGATAATTAAACCATTCATTTAGTTTTGACATTGCAGTTAATGGATTCGCCCGAGTTGCATTTCGATTGTGGTCCAAAATTAATCAAGTACTTACCCTCTTAAAGTTGATTATGTTGTTAGTTTGATTAATTGATAAATCAAAATATACTCGGGTTAAGATCTTGACTGCAAAGTCTAACATGGATGGATGGAGAAGATGGATGATGTTAGGTTACAATTTTAGAACCATTCCTGATACGCATCCTAATGCGTATTAGGAATGGTTCTAAAATTGTATTTTTCGTGCTGTCACTGTTTCATATTTTAAGTCTCTATTTACCGAAATAATTCTTTTATTTAATTCACTTCAAGTTTAGACTATTGAATTTACTTCATATGAAAGAAATATATTAGTATGATGCAATTAAACTGTTCAGTTCATTATTATGTTTATTTCTAACTAGCTGTGTCACGCAGTTTCACCCGCGTTTATTAGAGAACAAGCAATTAAAAAAAAACAAACATAGCGTGATGTTATAATAACCTAAAGCCTTCCACGATAAATTTACTATTCAACACAAAAATATTTTTTCAATTCGAACCAGTAGTTCTTGAGATTAGCGCGTTCAACGAAACAAACTCTACTGCTTTATAATATTAGTATAGATTTTAAATAACAGTTCTACGTTGCTATATACCCCCTTCCCCCTCTGATTTATAAATATTACACACCTATTTCTAGCGCGAATTAGTACTTACGTCTTGGTGGAGGGGTGTAGTGTCCAGCTCACCTTCGTCCGAGGCGACCATCTAACTCCTCAGGAGTAGCTATACTTCGAATAAAACCTATGTTCTATATGCAGTTATTTACAGATGTCCATGGGCGGCAGTGGCCACTGCCGAGTAGATTGCATGCCCGTTGCTGTTATTTTATAAAAAGAGTATTTTGAGTTCATATTTCTAGTGGCAGCAACCAGTGTGTTAGTTTTGGGTTTAATAAACCTAGATAGACTTGTTTTCTGTTTGCATTTAGTGGACTTATCATGCACGAGAGTGACTACATAATATACTAGCAGACCCGCGCCCACTTCGTTGGGCTAAAAAAATTGTACATTTACACATATTGGGGGTGCTTAAATTCCTT
>DWNE01005218.1:0-14236 GCA_018249875.1 Cecropterus toxeus | reverse complement strand
CGAATCCCATAACCAGCCCATGAGCCGCCATGTTGAGAGACACGCCCAGTGTCACGAAACACTAGAAAAGATGCATAAAACTACAATTAGTAACATCATTTTAAATGAATATGATATTAAATTAATATTTTCGCGAAATTGATACGTTTTAATATGTTTTGTGTACTCACGATGTGTGGTTTTTTTTTAATTTTTTTTGTCGATATTTCGACCCAGTTACGTGAAGCGTGGTCATGGAAAAACTCGCCGAAATATCGGCAAAAAGAAATTCATAGACCGCTGTCGTGTGTACGCGAAAAATATTAAAATTTTAAATATCCGTCGTGAATAATTCTTCATCATCATTTTACACACCGATTAGTACCGTATATAACTGTCAAATGTTGCTGTGTTCAATTTAATTACTCTACCTCCACATACGAAGCACTGGCCATCCTATCAATATTTCATAAGAGAAAATGTTCAACAACATGATACCTAACATCAACGATGTAGGATTATGAGCGCCTCTAGCAAGACTTGATTTTTGCGTCCCAAGGATAAAAAATTGTACGACAATTTTTCAAAGCCCTAATTATTTCTTCTGTTTTTCAAACATATAGTAGTTTACAGATTACATCGTTTATATGTGTAACGGGGGAGTGAGATACTTTAATGGTGAGGTGCGATGAAAAGGGGGTGAAGGAGGAGAGACGAGGGGAAGGAGGTGCGGCGAGGAGAGCAGGGGTGCGATGATTGGCTTTGGGCGGAGACGTCTTTATTAAAAAAGAATTGGATATAAATTATTGGTTAAAGAGTATTTTTCTAGTGTTGAATCTTATAGCGTTATATATGCATTATTTTATGCGTGTTGTAACGATTTTAAAATCGAACATTTTAAATCGATTTTAAAACGAATATTCCAGATTATTCTTGATTGTACCATGATTTCCAATTACATGTTTTGGCTTAATAAAATACCTTATTATACGTACGTATTTTATGTACCTATTGTTACAGTGTCTCATGAAATCCTATCTATTTTGAAATATGAAATCTGTTATACTTTTAAAAGTTCTAATGACACGAGTTCAAGGTTGAATTGTACTTCTATTACACGGGCCAAAATGGTTAACATTAGTGAAACATCAATAATATTTGAACAAAAATCAATCCATTAGTAATATCATGTTATGTCCATCATATTATTATCATGAACAATGCCAGACACTTAAACTGAGATAAAAACCAATCGTTGATGTATTAAGGGTATCACACACGACGTTTATATTATACTTTATCAGCGAATATACGTACACACTTATTGGCATTATCACTAGGGTTGCCAACATTTCATTGGCAAAAAATAGTATTTTTCAAAGTTGTCAAAATGTAGTCATATAACATCACATAAAACATACAGTTATGTAGAAAAAAATACTCAAATAAAATCATGTTATCTTGCATTTTTTAATTTTTATTGTTCCAAATAAAGTGTCATTGGGGCATTCATAACTTTGAATTTGTTTGTTTACTGTGTGTTATATACCTAGTATTTTTGCGTTATTCGTTATTAAGGCTAGATCGCAATCAGGAAATCTGAAGCTATGATGAATGTGAGTTGGCTGGGGGGAAATCGATTTTTATTCAATTGATATTTTTTAATCAAGCAATCGATTTTCCCAACAAAAATTGAATTATTAGATAATCGATTATTTTTCACATCCCTATCAAGAGCGGAAGCTGATTTAATTGTAAATTACCGAGAACGGCCAGGACATAAATCTAGTTAGGCGAATAGCACCATGTCTACTTATAGATAGATAAGTATGAATTCATTGATTTAACGTGGACTGTGCAGTATTGTTTGTTTAGTTTCGCTCCCTATTTCTGTCTTACAACATCAATAAAACACTGTTGTGTTATGAATTCAAGTGTGCTAAAACTCTAAGCCCTTACGTCAGGCCAACTTTATCCAGAGCAACGTAATCATAGACAAATTCCAGACGTGTTTTAATTTAATTAATTATAATTTGATGATGTTTGGTCCCTAGGTGGTATTCATCTAGAAGAACTTGATGAAATTGGGAGACTCAAATAGGAAGACTAGGTAATGACGATGCATTGGATAACGACCTGATGACCTGTTACATATCTGCTCATTTTCCTTGCTAGAAATTACCATCGTTAAAGACCAAAAAGGAAAAAGTAATTTATGAGTTAAAAAAAATACAAAAGTAGATACACGATTTTATAAATAGCTGAATCAAACTGTAGAAAAAAAACAATAGTTTAAAATATATCAGTAACAGTAGTTACTGTAAACTGTTTGTAAAACACCTCACGCTGTTTACTATTTTATGTTATTACTCTATTTTTCCCACGACGTCGGATACCATTTGATGGTTTCCCCCTCGTGACAAAAAAGATAATTTGCTTCAATTAAAAACTATAATAGTGAATATTCGCATTCGCGAATGTCCAAAAATTTACATTCGTTATATCTCTAATACATTATAATACTATTTCGTGACTATTTAGACAAAAACTTATATACCTAAGCGTTAAATTAAATATAATATTATGAACAAACATTTCGTTTTAAGCAGTCGGTTTTTTTGTTTATATGTTTTTGATGACATTACTAGTTTTAAGGTAGGTTTCAATTCAATTGCAAATATTATTGCATCAGCGTGTTTGTATCACAAGATCATCGATAACGCCAATAAAAAATGGATTGCGTCTATCAATACCCTCGTATCAAAACTTTCAGATAGATTATAGAGATCAATGAAACATTTAAATAACCGAATTGATATCATTTTGCGGACCTTGAGAGTAAGACTTAAGTTTACGCAACATTTCAGATAATGTTATCGGTAATAAGATTTTTAGCAGGGGGGAGAGCAGCTGATCGCTAAAGAAGTCAGTTAAAAAACAATTTTAATGCTATTTTTTTATCAGATTGAAGTAGCAAACGAGCATGCTGTCCACCTGATGGTAAGTGGTTACTGCCATGGACATCCGTAAGCAACTTCATTTAGAACAGGGGACCTTAGCTGTAGTGTGAAATTCAAGAAAAACTTTACAAAAAACGGCTGTCTTAATGTTATTTCTAAGGGTCCTACGTATATTTATCGATACAAATATTTAAACTATATAAATAAAAATAAAATAGGAAAGTCAAGGCTTCAATTGTAAATTTGTAATTTTACCATAGGTACTTTTTGTTCTAAGCTTGCTAGTAAGCCTAGTTTAGTACTAGGTTTTATACATAGGGACCATCGACATAAGAAGAACTTCCTAGTCCTCATGGGTGGCAACACATCTAGGATCAGATGGAAGCACAGTAGATACTATATAGAAATGGTTGCAGATGTCCATGTATTTGGGCTATTGTTTCCAATCAGGCTCAGCCAACGAGTGGCCTACTATTATTACTGAAGCCAGGTGGTTTACCAGGTGGTAGAACCAATGTAGTTCGACCGGGGAAGTCCCACCGCCACATCTATTTCTAGCGTGAAGCAGTTCTTGCGTTTCGGTGGACGGGTGTGGTTGCCGGCTCACGTATATATGAGGCGACCATCTCAGTCTTCTGGAGTAGTAACGCATCTGTGATAGACTTCAGATAGAATCCCTGTTCTATATGAAATTGCTTACAGATGTCCATGGGTAGTAGTAACCACTTACCATCAGGTGGACTGCATGCTCGTTTGCTATTTAATCCTTAAAAAAAAAACTATTTTGTCGAAAGGTGATTTAGCCGTTGTTTTTCAGGCGTTCAATTTTATTTCAGTGTCTGACGAGTTATATATGTTTAATTTCACTGGGGAAATCTGTCAGTTGAGGCAATTCACATTGGATTCCTGGTAGATAGTTTTACAACTATAAATAGATCAAAACAATATCTATGTGTTCTTTTGATATTATACTTGACAACTATGTAAATAATCTTTTTCCGGTCTAATTTCATTACATATACCTACCTACTTTTAGCGTACGATTAAACAGTTGCTCTGTTAAAGTTGTATAATATGTTTGCCTAACGTAATTCTTGCAACATTTTAACACCAAACTAAAATAACAAAAAGAGAAACTTGTTCTATTTATAATCTAAACTACTTTGTACGCATATAGTGTACAAAGTATCCTAGCTACGTACCTTTGATTAATGTTTCAACGTAAGATATGTCCTACTGTTATCTTAGTATGGGAACTGACCTTACAAATATGAGCAAGCTCACTCAGTTTTCAATGTAATGTCCTGGTTCTGTAGAATACTGGTTTTAGGTATAAAAATAGTGACTATGGTTATTCAAAAGCCGTATATGGTTCAATATGATCATAAAACATGTCTCTGACAAACCTATTTCTTAGATTTAAAATAGAAAGACCTTGACTTAGTTGTATGATTAAAGTTCTTGCGGATTTATCATGAGTAAAGTAAAGTTTGTTCCGGTACCAGAATATTGCTACGGTATTACGTATCTGTCATAACAGGCGACTAAAAGGGGGTTTCCGGGGTTCCGGCAAGAGAGGGAGCTCGAGCCGTCCAGCCAAACGACCTCGGGAAGGACTACGGCATGTGTGGTTGCATGTTCTCATAAGATCTGAAGGCACGGTGAGCGCAAATGCTCACCGAGACGAGCCCGAAAGGGGCATCGCGCTCAGAGGACTCCGGTTGTGTTTCGTTGGAGAACCCGGAGTCCTCCGCGCAGCGCCGAGGACGGCTACCGTAGGTTAGTGCGTTAAAAATACCACATAGCCATCGGCCAAGTGCGAGTCGGACTCGCAGGCGAAGAGTTCCGTAGCATTATCATTCAAAAATGTTTCGAACCAATTTTCGTTTAGTTTTCCTTGACATCTACAACATACGTTTTATCCAGATTTTTCACACTCCTAGTTTAAAAGTTAGAGGGGGGAGGGGTGCACACATTTTACCGCTTTGAAAGGGCTTATCTCTCAAAAAAATTCTTTGACACTCAGACACTCATCCACCTCATCCGCCTTGTGGTGGTGAATCTGAAGTCGATCCTGAAAGGGATCTGCCATCTTGAAAACCTTCAGGTAATCTAACTAACCTAACTGTATAACCTAGCCCAACATAGGTTCAAGGGCGTGGAAGGCGTACTATTACAAGACGTAACAATAGTAATAATAAATATACATGTATTCCCGCGGCTCCGCGCAAAATTTCTGAGAAACATGTACTTATATTTATTACTAAACAGTCTAATACTTAAACATTGTGAATATATCATAACAAATAATAGTTCACTATTGTAAACATGTTTAAGATAGCAGTATTACGTAAAGGTATTACAACTACTGGTTTGAATTGTGTTTTTAGGGAAAAGATAAGTTAAGATTGTGTTAAATATGCTTGAATGTCAAGATAAATTTACATATAAGATAAGATTTAGAGAAAGTAACAATGATACAGGTGATCTCAACGATGAAGGTAAACGAATCCGAATGAAAAGTGAAATTATGTAAATTCTTTGTGGGTAAACCGGGGAGGTATTAGGTACATTTATTTTATTTCAAGCACTTAATTTACTTTGCACTTGTATAAGTTTAAGTATCTATTATTAGTATTGTAGTAGTAAATGTAGATTTATTTGTACACTTTATATTTATCGATGTTTACAAATCTTGCGAGGAAGTTTTTAACAATTTGCGGGCACTGATTGTGCTGAAATAACACGTACTCGTTTAATTTTGGTGACAATATATGATTAGCTTATTTTGATATAAATCCAATATGGCGAACGTCCCAAGATGGCTGTGCTACGTTTTCTGGAACCCATGACTTGATGCCCGTAAAATGATTTCTGAGACATACAAACACAAAAAGACATGGCGAAAACCTTTTTTTTAACTTTTTTAACATAGATTTAACAAACCAAACAAAAATATCTATTATATAGATTGATTTGCCTTATAATAATATTAAGTGCTGCTGTAAGGGTGTGTCCATGCAATACACAAGGCCCTACAACCCATTCCTCAGGGTTAGTAACGCCTCTGTGACTAGGACTGTCATCTTTGAGGAAACGTAGACCCGGAGAAATTAAAAAAAAAAACGTTTTTTTAAACAGGGTTATGACCAAGTCTATCTATTTATTTAAAACGTTTTATAAAAGATTTTCAATATGGATATGATAATGATAACAGAAGGCTGCTTAAGTAGGGGCTAAATAAATTAACCGACTTGGTATTACATGGATTACAAGCTTTTACGGTAGAAAAACTGAGCTGCGAGACTTGGTTGTTTTACAGGATGTTCGATGGCATAGCATCTTCATAAATTATTGCATCTTTAAGATCGAATTTTAAAAATAGTTTGCCCGGAGATGTTATTGCTAAACCCGGAGTCCGATATGTACAGTTCCAACCCGGAGACTCCGGGTCAAACCCAGAGAGGTGGCAACGCTATCTGTGAATGACTTCAGAGTCCAACCCTACTTGGTTACAAATGCCCATGGTTGACAGTGACTACATATATTATCATGTGATTGACTGCAAGTTGCTACTTAAATGTTGTAAAAAATACTTATAATATTATCTGTGAAACAGTTAATAATGACATTGTATTTAAAATAAATAGATAAGTAGGTAATGTAAAACGTGTGTAATCGTGTTGAGTGGGTGTCTATTTGTTCATAACATAAAACATACCTACGGTTAGAGATAAATAGTAAATAACTCAGTCGTCGTCTTAAGTTATAACCTTTAACCATGGACGAGTTACTAGATCGACTCTGAAAGTGAAAACGACTTATTCTTACTACTAAAACTACTACAAATAGATGTGAGGATCCTATTTTCTTAGGTACCTACTTTTAGTTGTGGTTTTCTTACGGTACGTGGTTGAATTATATACGAGTCCTTTGGTTCTTTCTACCGTTTGGTCTTTGAGCAAAGTCCAAAAGGTCCCACTCTTGCGGCCCGCAACCACAGACGACCTTTAGTGGCCTCTTACAGGCAGAGGATACCGTAGTCTTATTGTGATTCCGCAACTACAGGGACTACTTCAGAGACCCAAGCATACCTTTGGGAACGCTAGATATAAATTTTGCCCCCCAGCATGTTAAATTTGATATCATTCGTTGAAATCGATTAGATCTCTATCGCCCATGAACATTTGTAACCAACTTTATGTATCCAGGTGCACGCAGATGGGGGTGGCTGCCCCCCCCCCCCAGAAGAACGATCGGTCACAAATAAAAAAAAGCATTTATACAGCAATAAAAAACGCTACTGTTTTCTGGTCTAGAGATGTGCAAAATGTTCACTAGAACGATAAAAGAGATATATATCATTTCAACTAAAGATATATATCACTCTTTTATATCAGTAGCTCATTGAAGATATAAGTTATTCTTCATAACTTTTTATACCAATATATCTGAAGATATAATTGCGATATGTTTATATCTTATATATTTTTTTGTTTTGTAAAAAATGTGCAAATCAAACAATTTAAACGATTTTCTTTTTAATTTACAAAATTGCAAAAAAAAATTCTCGTCTACAGTAAGTATGCCTTAAAATTAATATTGGCAACTATGTCACGTATCTAATTTCATTTCATTCATCTCATTCGATTCGTTCATTTTGAACCATATCACTCAGATATAAATATATAATTGAAAATCGTATGAGCCGAAGAGTGATTAGCTCTTTGGTAAAGATATATATCTTTTCTATCCATCACTCGCGAGCTACACAACTTTATTCTGGTCTGAAGGTAAAAGTATATATCCGAGGCGTTCCAACTTAGTTCTCAAGATTATGTCTCAGGTGATCAAAGGACACCATTGAGTCGCCTTTGATCACCTAGGTGATATCACCTGGGTGACTAAAGTGGAATACACCAACCATTCTCGAGGTCTAAGATGGTCGCTTTATACATATGTAAGTCAGCAGGCATGCACTCTTATATTGAAACGCAAGAACTGCTTAACGATATAAATAAGTCTTACGGGGAACTCCTGGGGTTGTAATATGCTAGTTCTAAGACTTTCCAAAATAAGTGCGGTATGTATATTAAACCGACTTTTTTCAGTTCAATTCAATTCAAATGTTTATTTGTTATAAAGTGTAGTACATACAATAGGTCTTATACTTAAATTACAGCCGTGTACACTTTGTCAGTTAGCTGACATACAAATATATTTGCATTAATTATAAATAAAAATTAACTTACAATTGTTCAAAAATTAAATTAAATAATCTATAATTTTATTTTGATATATTATAAATCATTTTATACTAAAATAGACTTACATATTGTTATTAGAAAACGTATGTAGATCATTCTCGCATTTCGCACATAGCTTAATATGAGGTTAACCATCAGCCTTTAATCACAGTTATGTACCAAGTCTTAATAAAGGGACCTAATGTCATAAGGACAGTGAGTTTTATTACCAATCGTGTAGATTTATAGTAGAAAAAGCAAACGAAAATATAGTCCCTCTGATGGTAAATGGCTCCCATACACACGCTTTCTACACTCATAGTCCCACAGTAGGATTTTCTGTGTCGTGGGTGCAATGTACATACAAAGACAAATACACAAACACCAAGACCCAGAACAGAAATCTAAACTCATCATTCATATTTATGTCGTCAAATGAATTTTTTCCGTCGATATTTATAAGCAAGACCATTTAATCGCAAGTCTTATCAGAGTTCAGCCACAGATACGTTAAGGCTCAGAATACTAAGCTGAACCGCCTAGTTTAAGAAGAGCTTCTTTTTATTTTTTAACCAGCTGTACCCTGCGGTGTTACTCGCGGTTTATTAGGGAAAATAAATTGTGTATTAACAGTAGAAATAATATCTATTCAAATTTTTACTTAAAAGTTATGTACAAAGTTCCCCATACATTATCCGTAAAAACATTTTTATTGATTTTCCCATGGGAATAAGATATTTTCCCGCAGTAAAACGTAGTCTATGTGTTAGTCCAGGGTGCCAGCTAACTCCATACCAAGTTTTATTAAAATCGCTTCAGCCGTTTAGATGTGACGAAGTAACAAACATACACACTCACAAACTTTCATCTTTATAATATTAATCCAGAAGGTCATAAACACGCTACTAGGATAAAGGATCCGTGAAGATTGATTCGAAGCAAACGAAAATGTAACAGTAAAGCGCTCACGTCACGATTGCAAATTATACGGAGATTTTTTCCTACATTCGAGCAGAATGATGTATGCAAAATGTGTTAAGAGAGATATTTATCGAACAGGTTTTTCTTGCTAAATGGAGCTTTGTCGAATGATAGAAACTTTGCCACTGGGTATAATTAACACATTGTACGCGTAACGTATACAAGGATTATTATTGTTTTTTTAAAATATGAAGTAGCAAATGAGCAAGAAGTCCACCTGATGGTAAGTGGTTACTGCAGCCCATGGACATTTGTAAGCAATTTCTTATAGAACAGGGGTAAGTGGTTACTGCTGCCCATGGACATTTGTAAGCAATTTCTTATAGAACAGGGGTTCTATATGGTAGGGTCGCCTCATATAAAAGTGAGCCGGCAACCACACCCTTTCACCGAAACGCAAAAACTGCTTCACGCTAGAAATAGGCAGTGGTACTTCCCCGGTCGAACTACATTGGTTCTACCACCTGGCAAACTGTTTTACCACTTGTATTATTATTATGTTTTTTTTTATTATAATATGGAAGTAGCAAACAAAAATGCAGTCCATCTGACGGCAAATGCCCACTGTCGTCTATTGAAATTTGTAACCAATCCCAACTAAGGTCAGAGTCATACCTAAAGTTAGCCACAGATGCGTTGCTACCGCTCAGGACTAAGTCGGAACGCTTCGGATAAGCATGTTTCCCTTATCATACCCTTCTGATCCAAACACCGCAACGCATAATACTGCTGTTATAAGCAACTGTAGGTGCGCCAGTAGTACAGAAGCGCTATTTCAGAACTACAAATATAATTTAAAAAAAAAACACACTTTCCACACTTATAACCCCACACTAGGATTTTCTCCTGTGTCGTAGGTGCCATGAACACACAAAGACGAATACACAACACCCAGACCCAGAACAGAAATCTAAAGTCATCATCCATATTTCTGTCTGGCCGGTAATCGAACCCGGGACCCACTGCGCGTCAAACCGATATGGTGGCCGCTCCGCCACGCGGGTCGTCAATCACATAATTTAGTCATCATTACATCAATAATAATTATTATAACAGTTTGTTTACAGGAAAAGTATTAAAACGCTAGCAGATTTATGTTTTGCTTGTTTCCCACTCCACGTACGAGCACATGTAGATATGTATAAACAGTTTCTTTAGTCTATGCTTGCTTATTCGTTTGTATAAATTGCAACTTGGAAAAAGCAGGCTTACCTCTATTTAACGTTAGCATGCAAGCGCAATTCCTGGGCTATAATTTTGTTCTATTTTAAAATTAATAGATTATACTTATAATCAGAAGAATAATTTATTTTACAACAAAATAAATGATGTGTTTTAACGATTGTTTCTAATATATTGTCTCTAATGTATTTTTTACAACGAATGCTCGTATGAGCCTCCAATTTGATAAAAAAAAATTAAGGTATATTTTAAAATTCCCGCGCTACGCCTGCACTTGTGTTAATTAATTCTGTTAATTAAGTTTACTTCAACTTTTTCTTCTTGTAGAGTCTGAGAAACATTATATTGTCCTATACATAGCGACACAAAATTGATTACTTATAGACGCTTTAGGTATATTTTTCAATAGATACATCGAATTCTAATATAATATTTATAATAAAATATTAACACATAATTGACATTGCACGCTATTGTAGTAGTAGAATGAACGAGACGAGTGAGATACACTTTTGTTACCGTCTATCATCTAATTACTACATTCTAGAAGTAAATAATTTTTACAGTATAAACAGTTAAAAATGTACGTACATTATGAATACACGACGAGGTCCCTTAACCTCACGATAAGCTGACATTTGCTTAGGCTTTATTCTAAGGCACTTCTTCCCGTAGTCAGTTCAAGTTTGTGAAGCCCGCAGCAACTACTTCACCGGGAGGGTATTGATCGGGCCTCAGGGCCGACACGCCGACACTGAAGACGCATATCTGAATTTGTCTTTTTAGGGTTCCGTATACTAATAACCAAAGCGAAAGCCTTATAATGTCGTCCTTTTCATGAATGGCTTAATGTAAGTGAAATTTAGAAGGTAAATATAGCTTGGAGTTTGTGGTTTAATAACAACAGTAGGGCACCATTTTCGCTTTCAATCTGTTCTTGAATGAAATTTGAAAAGTCACGAAAGAATAGTATAATATAGTCTATAGTCAAAATAGGAGTTAATACATTGCAGTTTCTTTGGAGATAAAACATAAGTTGTAACGTTATTTGTTGCCTATAAAATGAATGTTCATTCAGACTGCGTAACACTTAAATGTCTGGATTGCGACACGCACTTGGCTGCTTTTTATTAATTGTTGGTATAGTCGAATGGTAGCCAACACGCGTCACTAATGTAGTATAATGACATACGTTAATACTTTAGAAGAATAATATTAGTAATAGTATTTGGAGCCTATGTAAATGGACAAACAAACATTACAAAAACAACTATCAAAACTCTACGATTATCCCTTCCTGCAGCGGCTTTAAAGACAAAAAATATATTTTTCCCTTTTCTCTCAAATATTTATTGGTAAGCAAGTGGGGATTTTTTATAATAATTCATTTTATTCTATATATAACGGAGGACAATAAACTAACTCCCAATCTTCTTTACTAAAACAGTTAAAAATAGTAACTTATTTTTCCCGTATCAACAGCTCAAACTTGCATCAACGTAAATTAACAATTGGCAAACTCGTTACGAGTTTAAGAAATAGAAAGCTTATTCGTGGAGCGTTACATAAAGCGGCAGTCACTTAATTGCGGCAAATCGTTCATTTTATCGAAGACCAAATACAGCGCTTTGTTTGCACTGTATTGGGCTCACAAAAACAAGGGAGATAATCGTTTCCCGATAGTCGTACATTCGACCTGAATTTAGTATGTTCGATAGACTGTAGAAACATGCGAGTACATTTTACTGAAGCTCGATCATTCCAATGCTAGGTGATTTAAATTGGCTAAGTGTTAGGCGAACTCGTACGGAGTGTTCCGTAAGATTTATATTGACGACCCGCGTGACGGAGTGGTCACCATAGCGGTCTGTCACGCAGTGGGTTCCGGGTTCGATCCCCGGCCAGACAGACATCTGAATTATGAATTTTTTCTGTTTTGGGTCTGGGTGTTTGTGTATACTTCATTATGTGTGTTGTCTTCATGGCACCTATGAGTGTAGACAGCGTTTCTTTATTTATAAGTTTTATTAACTTTTTACGCAGACAAATATCGGTGTTTAGTATGTGGCACTTTGTATTTACGTTTTTTCTTTTTAATTTCATTATTTCTTACTTACTAATAGTGCTACATACTCGGTAAAAAATATTTGTCTGTAACCTTTCAATAGAGCCTTGTGACAGACGAATAGAAAGCATATGCTTAGAAATAGGTTTCCGTTTTCATCATTTGGGTACGTAACCCTAAAAAGGCGGAGCGCAAGTCTCATCGTGACTATTGTTTCCGTTCCAGACGGATCTCTCGATGGATTGTTCGCTTTCGTGTCTACCGAAAAAATACCGAGCGAATTTTTTGCAGACACGGCTGACTTTTATCGACAGAAAGTCTTTATTACGCCTTAATAACACGTCAAAAGAATAACCGATTCAATGCATTATGACGTTGGACCGCACGTAGTAATCAAACACAGCGGGTTCCGTCAAGATTTATGAGGTCTGAATAAAGAAATCAAGTAAGTATAAAAATTACAGAACTCGGCGCACCTTGAGACTTTATCACGGTTATTATGTCCCTATTCATTCACCCTTTGAACGGAGACGCGTCTTGACAATTTTTTCTCCTTTGTAGGCGTGGAGAGCTGTTAACTAGATATGAATACGGGAAGGGCGCCCTCAATTCACACCACATTATATTAACCATGCCTTTTGTGGAATGGATGAGTGGGGGTAAACTTAAATGAGATTCTTCTAAGCATCTTAAGTAGAAGCTTATTGTAAATACTATAGTTATTTTATGTTATTTACTCGTTCTATTTACAGAAGTTTTCTGAATACTGAAATTGAAGGTTAATTTTATGCTGCCGTTTTTTATATTTATTTTGTTCCTCCTATGCGCCTGTATCCTTGTCTCAAGGTAACAAAAGTTATGTCATAGTCTACCATGCTGGCTAGATTACTAGACTGCACACTCTTAAGAACATTATAACTCTCTTATAAATAAGGCGACTGTCTTAGTCCTCGGGAGTATCAACGCATCTGTGATACAATTCAGAAAGAACCCCTGTTCCATATGAAGTTACTGATGTCCATGGGCGCCGTTGACTACTTACCATCAAGTGGAACTAAAGCTTGTTCATTACTTTAGTGTAATAAAAAAAATGTTAAGAACGTTCCAACGTTTCCTCATACACTGTTAAAATTAATGACATTAAATTTATAAAGAAATTAAGAAGTAAAATTGGAATAACAATTTAAAAATACGAAAACATACAGCTATCAATTCATGTTTAAGCTTTCATAATTATAGCAATCAAACAATAACACTTTATAATGCAAAAAGCATATCGCATTAAATGGAACCTGGCAACTTGTCAAACAAGTTAATTAAATGTAATAAACAGATGATCGGAGCTGAATAAACGTACCAAATATAAAACAATCATGCTAAGCATTAAGTCAATATAATCAATTAAGCAACCCAGTTCTGTGGGCTGAACGATGATTTATCAGTTAAATCTGATTTCATATACTAATAAACTAATTAGCTAAACTAAAATCCAATAATTACTAAATAATCTCTTTATTTAAATAATTTATGCGCGAACATTGAAGGCGGGAATCTGCTTTTAAGAACCGCCCACCTGCTGTTATGGCTTTATGTTCGCTTGGCTTAGTTTATCTCTATTTAGTTTACATAATATAACACTAATGATAAGTAATTTTACTAATACTGTAAATACGAAAGTTTGTGAGGTATATGTGCTTGTTACTCTTTTGACGTTACTCTTCTGACGACCCGTGTGACGGAGCGGTGACCATACCGGTCTGACGCAAAGTGGGTCCCGGGTTCGATCCCCGCCCAGACAGATATGTGAATGTGAATTAGATTTC
>DWNE01005217.1:0-14237 GCA_018249875.1 Cecropterus toxeus | reverse complement strand
ATGACATGCTTGTTTTAAAATTAATGTTACGATGCGTTCATGAAATTTCGATTGGGAACTGATGAATTTATTTCTTAGATTTCGGTATTGAAAATATAGTATTTTTGCGTTATTTTTTCAATAGTACGCTGACCCAAAATATATCTAATACCAATCCTAGACGTAGGTGACCCCGAATGAAGATTTTTGCTACCAGTCTCCGCATCTGGCATGTGTGTTGGTGGTCACAATGGTTGTTGATGTTACTCAGGAAGACGCTGCTGTCCATCTCCTGGCTATTCCTTAGTCGCCTACAACATTCACACGAAGAGGTTAGTGCTATTTAACATCCACTCCACACGACAAACACGATATAATGAAGATAACAGTTTTGTAAGCAGAAACACGCGACAAAGCTAGTACAAACTAAAGTAACTTCTTTTACATCTGATTCTCATCAGATCACAAAACACCCCAAAATTCTTTGAATTACGCAACTTAAAACTATTGTATGGCGATCTTTTGTGACTGCAGAGCTTATCGTTACGCGATTATCCATCTTATTCTATAGCAATAGGAGGTAAAATACGATGGCATAATTTTATAACCAAATATAGTGAAACCGACCAAGTGTGATTTTAATGTGATATACTTAAATGCCATTCAGAAAAGCTTAAGAGCTTAAAGCTCTTACATCAATTTGACCGCATCGGATTTTGAAATGTGGGTTACGGGTATAATAAAGTCTTAGATTTTGTACTTAATATCGTATAATGGACTAGATTTTTTTGTTATAGACTAGTTGTGTAAACGGTTTTAAAATTTTCGAAAAGTGTAACTTAATTTGAAATTGCAATGACTTTTTTTATAAAAATAGAGTAGCAAACGAGCAAGCAGCCCACCTGATGGTAAGGGGTTACTGCCACCCATATAAAGTTGATAGTTTTGTATGAAAAGAGACTAAATAAAGACTATGAATATGTTTTTTTTTTTATAAAAATGAAGTAGCAATACAGCATGCTGTCCACCTGATGGTAAGTGGTTACTGCCGCCTATGGACATCTGTAAGCAACTGTACGCATCTGAAGTCGATCACAGATGCGTTGCTACTCCCGAGGACTGAGATGGTCACCTCATATATAAGTGAGCCGGCAACCACACCCTTCCACCTCACGCAAGAACTGCTTCACGCTAGAAATAGGTGTGACGGTGGTACCTCACGGTCGAACTACACTGGTTCTACCACCTGGTTATGGTGGGATTTTTATCATAAAGTGTTCGATAAAATGCACGCGTGTCGGAGAGTGATATGATACAGCGAGTGGTGACTTCATGTTGCTTCCAAGACTCCATGAAGAAGTTCTAGTAAAGTCCCTACCACTTCGCTGAACCCATCTCATCTCATCTATATGGAAACATCTCATCATCTTCCATATGGTTATAACATCCATCAGGATAAGACATAAAGAAACAATATAAATGAAGTAAGCTGTAAAGGACTTAGATCTATGGCCGTAAAATAATTTTAAGGAAAAAATGGCATAGTATGGATCTATTGTATTGAATGACAACACGTTCTAAGAATTGTCTTAGAACGTGTTGTCAGGGTATCATTGGATACCCTTGTGACGTCACTGTTTCCGATACAGCCTTTCCTGGGTAATGTTTGAACACTTCGTGCTTGTAATTCGAACCTCGGACAAAATCAGAAACTCTCTGTTTTCAGGGTTCTGTAGCCAAATGGCAAAAATCGGAATTCTTATAGATTCGTCATGTCTGTCTGTCCGTCCATCTGTTCGTCTGTCCGTTCGTCCGTATGTCACAGCCATTTTATTCGGAAATTATCAAGTCTATAGTCTTAATAGTTTCCGAATAAAGTAGCTGTGACATACGGACAGACGGACGGACAGACAGACATGACGAATCTATAAGGGCTCCGATTTTTGCCATTTGGTTACGGAATCGTATAAAGGCAGTGGTAACAATTTCATTATTATTTTATTTAATGACGACATTCTTATAATCGGTAGAGGATATGGTTGCTGGCATATTTATTCCTACACAAACTTTTGCTGTATTTAAAGAAAAACATGACGTCGTTTATGCATTGTAGGTGCGTTTGGGTTAAATTGAATAATTTGTCTGCTCTGCGAATAAATGTATAATTCATACACGTGATACTTTGCAGATTTGACAAATGTGTTTTTTATTTGTTTGCTTTACATTTGTTTTGCGATTTTTACCTTTTTATGTCTATTATTTTTGTCTTAGTTGTGTTTTTTGTGTTTGTATGTACGTACCCATATAACAATTTGAACGTTAGTACGACAGATGTAAAAAATAAACAACGAATTATAAAATTACTGCACGTTTGTAATCGATACACAGGTTTTTTTATCGACAAGTATGAACTTGTATCAATCTTCATTAATCACTCATGTTAATGTAGAATTTGCAATGCTCTCTTATATAGGTGCATTTACAAAACGACGAATCTGTGCTTCAGATTCGTCGTTTGCCATGCGATAGCCAGTGCATTAACGTCTGCTGCATTTAGGTAGTTTACTTTGATATATTATTGCAAATTATAAGTACCTATAGCTATTGAATATAGAAATTATATTTTGTGCAGAAAAATAATAAAACTTCAATGTAGGTAAAAATCGCTCTGATTATATGAAATATAAGCGTATTAACAATTTATCAGGGTTAATCTCGAAGATGGCCGAAATATTATAGCTATACCTACTAACTAAATGTCATGACATGAAAATAACCGCTTGCGAAAAATGTTGTTTTCACAACTGTGTCTTAACGAGCGTGACTTCAGAGGCAAACGCGTGGGCGGGCATGGCAACCGCCTACGACCTCGCAGTGTAAAAAATTCCGTAACATCCAAAATTATACGTCGCTAAGTTTTTCTTATAATAAATAAGTAAGAATTAATTCTCAACTTAAAGATATTCCAGTCTTCTGCGCATGAAATGAATGTGAATAAAATAATCGATATTTATAGTAAAACATATTATGTTATAAAATTAATGGATGAATAAAAACTGTTTACTGTCTTGCACCATCAGACGGCCTCGCGAAATGCTCCTTGCCCACATTAAGCTTAGGTCTTGCGCCGGCACTGCGTGACTTTTACAGCTTAAAGCACTTTATAGTAAAAAGTGAATAAGCGTTTCTAAGTTGCCGTGGTATTTTGTTTATGCAAGATACATATTGGCATACAAGCAAACCGATTTTGATGGCATTATTACCTATAGAACTAACCAAGTGGAGAACGTTATAGATGCGTTAATATTTACGAAAATTGTTAAAATGTATATACTTACTCACAAATGACATGTATGTGAGCGTTGATTGCTCAGTTGTATGAATATTGACTTCTTAAGTTAGGGATCCGGGTTCGAATCCCAGGCACTGGCTTGAAAATACGTGTATGAAGTCTAATAAAATCTTACGTTGACTGATGTTATAAACTATGGATAATCCTCTTATTTTTTCGATGTTTTCGACCCATGGGACATTTTTAAATGAATAAGAGTGATTTGAAAGTTTTATTAAAAAAAGTATTGTTACTATGACTAGCAAGTTGTTGATAAATAATTTAATAATTTTCTTTCGAAACATTTCGACATAATAGTGCCTTAATATTTTTATGACTCACATTGTGCTAGATAATATGTCGCATGTTCCCTTCGCTGAATAGCTTTGTCATGATACTCGCCATTGCAAGCCCGTTGCGAAGTGCATTCAGTTTATTATAACACTAATTTGAATGCGGCCAAGGTTTCATTCCCAATTAGCCTGTGAGCGATCGGCGACAACAACATACTCAAGTGTCAAGTCCCCTATTACAGTCAACGTTGTTATTACTTGACGGTGCTTGTACACTGTGTGAATCGGATGCGTTAGGCCAGGCTTTCTCAAAGTTACGCCTCCGCGTATCCGATATTCAAAATTACGAAAAACACTTTGATAATTACCTCCCCTTAGCGTAGAATAACAAAAAAGCATTAAAGTAATAATCAGAATGGGTAATAGTGATGTTAATACATAACATATTTGGACTTGTTCTGAGAGCAACTTTACTTTTAATGTGGAATGTGCGCCATTATCTAAGTAGCCATCATTACGTTAATTTTGTTGCGTACCCCTTGTGATAACCTTGCGCACTCCTACCCATCCGCGTACCCCACTTTGAAAAACCCTGCGTTAGGCCAAGGTAGAACGGTTATCGTTCGACCGGGGATGGGTACCACTGTTAAAGCATCTAGCATGGAGTAATTCTTTAGGTTCAAGACTCACTTTCATACAGATGTCGATGAGCCATGTCAGTGACTACTTACCTTCAAGTGAACTGCATGCTCGTATGATATAGAAAAATAGTTATATGTGACATTATTAAATATTAATTAAAACTACATTGTTCTTTATGTACAGAATATCATGCATAACTTATGCATGTAGTATTTAGATTATGAAGTAACAAACGAGCGTGCATCCCACTTTATAATAAGTGGTTACTGCCACCAATGGACATCTGTAAACAACTTCATATAGAACAGGAAATCTATCTCGAGTCGATGCGTTGCTACTTCCGAGGACTGATATGGTCGCCTCATATATAAATGAGCCGGCAACCACACTCTTTTACCGAAACGCAAGAACTGCTCCAAGCTAGAAATAGGTGTGGTGGTACTTCGCCGCTTGAACTATGTATATTGGTTGTATCACCTGTTATATTTATAACATCATCAAATTGATGATTACTTAGTGTAGGGCTGTGTCAAGCAGAGCGTATATAGACTTTCGTTGCTTAAATTGCATTGCACTTTTTTACTACGCTATTAGGGCGATTGTGGATTCGCCTAGCATCTATGTTAGTTTATTGAAATGACGTGATAATTGTATAATGGTAAAATAAGTAAATTCACGCGTTTAACATTTAAATTTGTATGTTTAAAATTTATTAACCCAAACAGCAACGCAACAATATTATTTGTACCTAACGTCAAGATCTGAAAGTTATGTTTGTAGTTACGATTTAGTACGATATAATTCATAAATTAATTTCGAAACCACTACATTTATGAGTCACGTGACCAATACTAATGATTTTTTTCGTTTTTTTATATTATTACATATTTTTAATTTATGTTTTTTACTCTGTTTTATTCTTTTAAGTATTATGATTATAGTAAATTATATTTTTATCCGACCTTGTTAGAAGGAGGATAATGTTTTTCGAGCGTATGTATGTTTGTTTGTGTGTATGTCTATTTGTTTGGCACGCGCTACAGCCCAAACGGCTGGACGGTTTGTGATTTGTGACATATAATTAGAATCGTCTCAGTTTGCATAGTGACATAGGCTATATTAAAAAAATAGAGGAAAAAGGGGGGGGGGGGAGATTTTTTACTATTACGACAATATGGGTATCAAATGAAAGCTAGGTAATAGACCAATCTAAAAATACATATAGTAATACTTTTACTTGACTATTTTAACAAAAAGTCATACAAGCGTTAAAATATATAATTTTAATTATGAACAAAAATTTCGTTTTAACCAGTCTGGTTTTTTGTTTTAATGTTTTTAACGATGTTACTAGTTGTTCATTCCAGAGGTATTTTGCTTACGCTACCTGTGTCCACGAATAGAGATCCATTTTGTTCCACAAATACCTTGTTTACGGATAACTTTCTTGCAAATTACGCACTTTTGAACCGAGTTAAATTAAAAACTCGGAGATGTATGGTTTCGCTTTGGTAAAGTTTTGAAATATTTTTTCTTGACGGTGAAACCCGCTAAAACGTCATGAATAGGCGTTTTGTTTAGAGATTTCGAAATAGGGTTGGATATTTTTATTCGGTTTTTATTGTTACACAACATATTTCTCAAGTCATAACGCAACGTTCTGGGTACAGCCATGGTATGAGTTTATCGTTTCGTATACAAACGATAAAGCTGTGGCTTTCTCTTACTTCTATGTTATTTTTCAATGTAACATGTAGTTTTCTTAAGGTAGTTTTTAAATATTTCTCTTGAAGGAATTCTATTCTTCAAATTACCGATGCTGTATTTATATACTTGTATACTTCTCTTTATTGTGTGGGAGTCATATTGTTGTTGAAAGATTAGACGGAAAAAGGAGGTCCTTGAACATAATTTACCAAAATCATATTAAAATGTATTATAAATACTTTTAGGACGTATATTCACATAGAAACAACGTTATCTGATCATTTAACGTTGTTTCGCGTAATATTAGATACAGTTATTATAATAATCTTAAAAATAATACTTTTAAGAATATAATAAGAATAACTGTATCTACCTGTGTTTAAACCAAAAAAACACAATTCTTATTTAGATGGAATAGATATAAAACACGCCTTCGTCTACACTCACGCCTTCTACACTCATAGCCCCACACTAGGATTTTCCTGTGTCGTGGGTGCCATGGACAAACAAACACGAATACACAAACACCCAGACCCAGAACAGAAATCTAAACTCATCAGTCATATTTCGGTCTGGCCGGGAATCGAACACGGAACCCATTGCGCGTCAGACCGGTATGGTGACCGCTCGTTCACGCGGGTCGCCAAAAGTAAGACGTTGGTAGAAATCCTTGTGGTTGGATTGTGAAAGCACTCCCGTAACATCTATTTGTGCCTTATAACTACAGAATTAAGCGCTTATGTCTTGGTGGAGGGTGTGGTAACAAAGAGTACATCTGTGACCGACCTTTGGTTCTCCAACTCTACTAAAGTTGATAATAGATGTTGTATGAAATTTAGGTCGCTGGTAGTCCGAAATACAATTTAAATTCTTGCGTCCTAGTGGTAATGGAGAACAGGTGTAATATATATGAATACCTCCTTTTTCTGTGCACAAGGTATGGCGACCGGTCAGCCTATTGCACTTCCACTTCAAGGTCCCGTGACCACCACACAAATAATTATTATTAACCATTCGTGACGAAAACCGAATAATTAACTTGACTATATGTGAAAGTGTAATGACAGAACGTCAATATTTTTGAATTTTATCATTTTTTAAATTCAGTATTTCGGTCAGACACAAATACTGAACAGATATCTATGAGCGACAGTGCCATTTACCGTTAGGTTGACTGCATGCTCATTCGCTACTTACCTATATACCTATATTCATTTTTGACTAATCAGACCTTAAAGTAGTTAAACTCGTACCATAATTTGGACAAAAGATTTATTTTATGAAGAACACACACACTAAGAATTCTTTCATATTCCATCCTCTAAATACGGATTAAATGTTTGTGTTATTTTATTTTGTAATATATCTATGTAGTCTGAGCGATCGAATTCGCAGTCTACGGCTAAGTCTAGTATATAATTTAAAAAGGCAGTTATGTCTTAAATGGTACAACCATATCTGACTATTGTTTCTTTGTAGAAAACAATAAAGATACATGGATATGTTGTCCTATTTCAGAGAACGAGATAATGTTCCAATGCCACTTGCAACGGGGGGCGCTGGACTTCCGGGATGAGGTGTCATATGAACTGGTGCAGTTCAATGGCCACTTCCGTAAGTATCTACGGTTTATTTTCAGTTTATTATTGCATTCAATTATGTAAATAAAATTGGAATTCACATAAGTGATCTCTTAGGGCATTTATTGTTTTAAATTGGCTTGTAATGTAATTTTTTTTATCAATAATTAGTTTTTACGATTCATTAAATATGCTTTTCGCAGGTGCAAATACGGAACCCATCGATGGCGATGATGTATCTGCGTACGGGGAGCAGGAACCCAGGTAAATAACCAGTAATATAAATAACGAATAATATAAAAAGCCTGAAGTAACGACGTCTTTACCGGGTGGTATAACGTAAAGTATACTAGCGGTAAATAAATACAATAGCGGTAGTAGTTCGACCGGGGAAGTACCAACGCCTCACCTATTTCTAGCGTGAAGTAGTTCTTTTGTTTTGTTGGATGGGTGTAGTTGTCGGCTTACTTATATATGGGGCGATCCTCGTCCTCGGGAGTAGTAACGCGTCTGTGATCCACTTTAGATAGATCTCCTGTTCTATATGAAGTAACTAGCAGATAACAGGGTGTCAGTAACCACTCACCACTCGGAAGACTGCATACTCGTATGCTACTTCGATCTGATAAAAAAATCGTTGTTTTCTTGCAAAAATCTCTGTGGTCTTGATCTAGAAAGCAGTACTTTCTCTCCTCCCCCGGATGACTCAGAAGGCGGCGTAGGGATAAAATTCAAAACATGGATATCAGCATCTTCTTGCGTAACATCAATACACTGGTCATTAATATGCTTGCCAGACGTGGTGACTATTGGCAATGTTAGGGAAGGCTCGTAACCATCAGTGGACCTAAAAGGCTGATAGATAGATGTTGGTAGGACGGACGAAAGTATGTAATTCCGTGCCCCATGTGCATAATTTTTATTTTATATTTTTTTAACTAGTCCCTTCCGTGGGAGGGGCTAACTTAATGCGTTTTTGTCAGATTTTAACGTACAAACATTCACATTCATGGTAGCATGGAACCGTAGTAGAACCAGAAAGATTCGATTGGAGAGGTATTACTATCTTATTCATTCTTGGCATGCAGCAATCCATGCGCTTCGTTAGAACAGTGTGAACTGTAGATGCTGGCCGACCTAAATATGGGGCGACTTTCTTGAAGTCTAATTACACTAATACCAATTATCACATTTTTTATATGCCATGGGAACAGCAAACGAGTTTCCTTTCCATCTAATGGCAAGTAGCTACTGCCGTCTAATGTCCCAACTGACATCAGCCACAAATACATAACGGACTCTGAATATTAAGTTAAAACGTATCATAGAAAATATATATTAAGTCCATTTGATTACAGTACTGCAGCACCTAAGACTGTTATTAATGCAGAACAAATATTTGTAATTATTTTTATTTGCAGGCTTCTATTCGTGTGTACGGGCAAGCTGCGTACACCACAGCTAATCCGGGATGTGTCTCTGGTGGACTCGAGTCGGAATGAATTCACATCCCGTCACAGTCTCGAGTGGAAGTTCTTATTCCTAGATCACCGTGCGCCACCCATCATCGGCTACTTGCCCTTCGAAGTTCTAGGCACCTCCGGCTACGACTACTATCACTTTGACGATCTTGAGAAAGTCATCAATTGCCATGAAGCCTGTGAGTGTGCATTTTTAATTAAACAGAATAGGTAAGAATTTATCACTGATAGTAATAAATTACGAAGTGTGCGCAACCCCATGGCAGCTATTGGTGACTGCTGCTGGCAAAATGTTATGTTCATTTACCTGGTCGGAGGCCTTATGAGTTGTTTGAAAAAATATAACTACTACTAAGGGTTGGTAGCCTCAGTAGTGGGAAGCGACACGCTCCCAGAACATAACTAATATGTTGTAGCCAATAAGTTTAAGAAAAATGCAATTTAGAAAAAGAATTACATTTAGATGAAAGAAAAATATTTTTAGTTAAATATAACGAAATATCTACATTTACATTTATGTTTAGAAATATGAGATCACCATGGTAGCAGGGACAAATTATAGAGCTGCAAATAATTATCGACGCATATTTTATTTTCAGTGATGCAAAAAGGCGAACTGACATCATGTTACTACAGATTTTTAACTAAAGGCCAGCAATGGATCTGGCTACAAACTCGTTTCTACATTACCTACCACCAGTGGAATTCTAAACCGGAGTTTGTCGTTTGCACCCACCGAGTTGTGAGGTAATTATAAATGATTGTGTACGCTAATTGATAGCCTATTGGTTGAAACTGTCTATCAATCGAGGGTCTGAGTTTCGAATCCCAGATCACTTATTTTTCTAAATTATGTGCATATTAGAAATTAATTATCACTGCTTTACGGTGAAGGAAAACATCGTAAGGAAAACTGCACATCAAAGAGTACTTTTAAAAACTCAAAGATGTGTGAAGTCTACCAAATCGCACTTAGTCAGTGCGGTGGACTATGGCCTAAAATGATTCCATTCCGAGAGACGACGAGGAGTGGTACAGTAATGGGTTGGTAATTAGTATACTAATTGAAATGTTGTTGTAAAGTTTAGAAAGAAGAGGGAGGGTGTAAGCCACTAAAGAACAATATAAACTGTTGTCGTCAATGCTGCTATTGCAAAGGGTAGCATAGGTCTAAGAGCAACAATATCTTCTCCATCAATAGTATCTATAATATCCATTTGAATGCAGGATTTTCATTTTTATGGGGATGATATTAAAGTGATTACAAAAGTAACTCATAAATCAGTACATCTATTATTGACATAAGCTTTTAAAATATAAGCAAGTATAATTCAGAGCAAAAAAAATAGTATGTTACCAACATTTCCATAATATTGTGATTGTTTAAGATTGTACAGAATGTATATTTTTAACGTTATTTTGAGCTCTATCACTTAATTTATCTTTACTCCTGATGAGCTATCCTATGGAGCATAATACAGGGTATTTTCTTTTAAAATTGACGTTCTATTCTCCTATAGGGAACTTGATCCGTAATATGGTTTCAGCTATGCTGATGTAGTGAAGAGCACAAAGGAGGAGGGCGCCGAAGCGGATACAGTGAGCGAGGCAGAAATTAACCGCGGCGTCATGAAGGAAACCCCGGTTGAAGAAGCGGCTTTGGTCAACGTATCGCCCTCTTATATGTCTGACGCCAGCGAGGCCTTTGGAAGCAACTATCAACCTCTCTCTCAGGTAAGTATTGTGTTACAGAATATGGCATACATTGCTTTGATGTGTACATAAAAATATTGTTTATTTTACATTATATAAAAATTAGTAAGCGTGCAGAGGTAACAGCAATAAAATAAGTATTTATTACATACAGTACAAGTTAGCAACTAGATTTTTTAGTTCTGGTTTCTGACTTCTAATAGTGGTGCTTCTTATATTTTAAAAATAAACATACCTAATATATACTTACATATTTTTTTAGTCTCTGAATTGTCATGAGAAGTCACCAGTCATGTCAGTCATGAGTCACCTTTAAGTGAATGCTGTTGAAATAAATAACTTGACATTGAAACATTCTGCATAGATTCTTACTTCGCCAAAGTATTTGTATTCATACTTGTCATACTTTCTATTTATACCTTGTATATATGTTTCTATTTTTTATATTTATTAATACATATATTTGCCATAAAATGTATGATTTCTCCATTTAATGGAGAATGATACATTTTATGGCAATAAAACGAGTATAAAGTCCATTTGACGGTATGTGGCCCATGAGGGCCATAAACCTTTATAATGAACAGTAGATAAAGAGTCTTACCTGAGCTTTTTTTTAATCCTACTTCTCACTCAACCCAGCCACCATCAGTGAAATCAGCGTCAGCGGGCAGTACAGCCGGAACCGTGGCTACGACAGCGACTGCCGCGACGGCTGGCGCGTCGTGGCCGCGAGCCTCCCACACGCGGTACACCACCGGATCAGACACCGCCTCGTTGTCCGGCGACTCCCGGTCCTCGCAGCGGAATGGATCCCGAGAGGTAGTGGATTGTCACCGTCAACCCATTATTGTCTCACTGCTGGGCACGGGTCTTCTCTCAAAATGAGAGAGTTTAAGGTCATAGTCCGCTGCGCTGGCCAAGTGCGAATTTGTAGACTTCAGGTTTCCTTACAATGTTTTCCTTCACCGTAAAGCAATGATAGTTAAATTCTAATACGCACGTCATTTTATAAAAATCAGTGGCGTGCCTGGGATTCGAACCTCGGATCCTCGGATGAGAGGCCGTTTTAAAACGTGGATTGTAATAGTAGTTAAATGAGGCACACAGTACATCTGAAGTTATGTAGTCACAGCCCTCAAGGCAATCTGTAACACCATGTGTCACAGCTGATCACATCGAGATGAAGAAGACTATCTACTAGAAGACGACTAAGAGGGTGGAACACATGACCGGGATGCAGTACACAAGCAGAGATTTGTCCGGATGAAAAGTAACACCATCCAGTAGCAGGACGTGCTGTTGAGTAGATCGCCCACATTCGTTTTGTCTATGAAGAGCAGTAGGAAACCTGAAGGCATTGTAGTTGCGATATTGTAGATGCGGTGCCACTCCTTCGGTCAGGAACATTATATCTAAGTGATTCGGTTCAAAAAGTCAAGGAGTTAATAAAATTTAATCATAGTCTTGCAGAAGGCGCAAACAACGTTCGACGAGAATTATCATAAATCTTTAGTTACAGGTCGAAAGTGGATTATATATTCAACTACCTAGTATTTGTTGTTAAAGCGGCAAAAGAAGTCTAGCTGTCAAGGTTCCTGAGATACAGTCTGGTGACAGCGGAGTTTTAGTAATGGGATTCCGTTTTTACCCTGTGGGTACGGAATCCTAAAAATATTGCTTTGCTACCAGAGTTATGTTAAGATATAAAAATCGAGCTACCGCGCAGGTCTCTGCCGGAAAGGTATACTTATGGATGGATGTGTCCCATCGCAGATTTTACGAGACATTGCTGTCGTGTCAAGCTGGTGAGATCGAAAGATTCACTCGTCGTTATCGACAACTGATTTTGTTCCTAAATTCAATTATGCGAGTTTTGACACGCAATGTAACGACGTATAATGTTACAGTAACTAAATTGAACCATTCAATATTTTCGCCACGTTTCTAACGCAAAGCGGTATAAGTAACGGGCGTACATGTGCACACAAGTTGTTTTTTTTGTCAATAGACGTGTGAAAAGGTGTCCGGCAGTAGGCAGTATTACGGACATGCGTGTGATGGTAGCATGATGGTGTACCCGCAGGCGCACAAGGGTAGTGAGCCCGCGCTGGTCCCGCAGCACGGTATCGGCGCTCAGTACTTGGACCCAGCGCCATACGTCGGCGCGGTAGGCGTTCCAGGTGTCCTACCGCTACCTCTACCGACGCTACCCGTCATCGTGTCCTCCGACCAGGCGCAGATGCAGGTGCGTTTAACGCAACACCACACAGCACTAACACGAGAATACGCACATTTACACACACGCATATGCATATTAAAGCACAAACTCACTCATACACTTACGCACACATGCACATGTACTCGGGTGGGTTGCGTACGTATAGCGTTTCAAAGCGCAAGTACGTAACACAAACACGTAACTATACGCACATATACACACACGCAAACGCATTAAAGCACAAAGGCACTCATACATTTACGCACACATGCACGTGTATGTATGTACTCAGGTGGGTTGCGTACGTATAGTTCAAAGCGCAAGTACGTAACACAAACTTGTAACTATGCACTCATACGCGCGCGCATACATATGCAAGAACCTTCGTCAGCTAACAACGTATAAATAATCCCATGATTATTATTCTACGCAATAATAAATGCACCAATGTAGCACTAAAAGTTTCCAATAATATACATGGAGAGAAAATATTATTGTTATAAAGAAATGACACACGGTTAAAATAGTGACGAATGCCTTCATGTCGAACTCCAGAAACACCACTCTCATAAATATTTTTTTATAACAACAATCTTATGTTCTGGTGTGGAAAGAAAGACCCTTATACCACGTGTGGCAGATAACAATTTTCAACATTCGAGATCTGACTTCTTATATAAGATTAAAGTAGCAAACCCGATGTTAAGTGGACACAGCAGCCCATAGTCATCAGTAAAGAATAAGACGTACTAAGATAGTCGCCTCACATGAAAGGCATGGACCGGTAACTACTCCACTGACATGCGAGAAACGCTTCACACTACAAATAGTTGAGGCGCTAGTATTAGGGAAACCCTACTGAGGCACCCTTTAAATATATATTATTTATTTTTAATTTATATTTATACAGTACAGTTTGTTTGGTTGAACGCGCTAATATCGGGAACTACTGGTTCAAATTGAAAAAATATTTTTGTGTTGAATAGTGCATTGATTGAGGTAGGCTATAGGCTATATAACATATATGTTTGTTTGTTGTTTCTTATGTAGTAGGTGGTGAAACCGCGTGACACAGCTAGTGTATTATAAACTAACTAGTGCTATCGTCAAAACCATTAAAACAAAAAACCCGACTGCTTAAAACACTTTTTTAAAATTATTTATAATATATATTTAATTTAACGTATCTTTTCAATTTTTTGTCAAAATATTCAAGTAAAAGTATACTATATATATTTAGATAAGTCTATTAGATAAGCCGTCATAGTAAAAAAATCGCCCCTTCCCCCT
>DWNE01005216.1:0-14237 GCA_018249875.1 Cecropterus toxeus | reverse complement strand
ATATTTATATGCATTTGGTAAAAAAATGTTATTTTGATATTACAAACAGACACTTCAATTTTATTTATATGTATAGACAAGATACACTACAACACATATATAACATACACAATACATATAAAAATATACAAGCAGCTAACATATGAACTCCATCTGATAATGAGTGTCCACTAACACCCCTGGTTATTTGTAATCAAGAGCCAGATACATCAGATAAATTGTAGCCTTACTTAAGGTTGACCTACAGATGCGTTGCTAGCCTCTTTTATCAACCTTCAAAAGGTACTCGACACCGTGGGAGCGACGCCGGATTGTGTGATTTTTACCGCACTAACCCGACCGCGTCAGAAGTGGGGTAATGTTTTTCGAGCGTATGTATGTTTGTTTGTAGATTTGTCAATTTCTTTGGCACGCGCTACAGCCAAAACGGCTTGACGGGTTGTGACATATGAATATGATACATATCATTATGATATGGACGAAAAAGGGGGGGACGATTTTTTTTACTACTACGACAACATGGATATAAAATGAAAGTTAGTAAATAGACCAATCTAAAAATATATATATTGTTATACTTGACTATTTTGACAAAACTCATATGAGCGTTAAATTAAATGTGCGTGTTATGAACAAAATCGGGTTTTTTATTTTGATGTTTTTAACGATGTTACTAGTTTTCAATACCTTTTCGCAAATGTCGCCAACGTTTCCTCGCTATTTTGTTTTATAATACATTGGAACAAACTACAGCCAATGTTAGTACAAACAGGTTGTTAACAGGTGGTAGAACCAAAGTAGTTCGACGGGGGAAATACCACCGCCACATTTCTAACATGAAGCAGTTCGTGCGTTTCGGTGGAAGGGTGTGGTTGCCGGCCCACATATATATGAGGCGACCATCCTCGGTGTAGCAACGCATCTGTGATCGAATTCATATAGAACCTCAGTTCTATATGAAGTTGCTGGAGGTGGACTGTGTGCTCGTTTCCTACTTCATTGTCATAAAGAAAAAAAAGAAAACAATGCAGCTAAGGCTATCATATTACAAATTGTTTTATCAGCATTGCACGTTGCTTCATTATCGGCGTATTTAATTGCACAAGCAATTACAATTTAACTGTAACACAATTACGAGAACTGAGAAATGATGTTATAGTATTTGGATCTCGATATCTCAATCTGGTTCGAGGTTTAAACGCCAGGTATCTCTTTGGCTAACTGTGTCAGAAGGAGAGTCATGTTCTTCGAGCGTTAAATGTAAATTAAATGTAAGTATGTATAATAATTACGTATGTTTAAAAATCGCCATATATTTTAGTTTGCGACGATGATGAAAGCCAGATATATGTTAAAAAACCTTCTTACTAACAAAGTTTTAGAGAGGGTAACGATTTTGATCGTCCTAACCGATAAACATAAAGAAGAGACCTTTAGACTTACATATTTAGACTGGAATATATTTATAGGCTAACATCTACTGAACCAATACAATTTATTTTCCTTTTTGCAAAATAAAAAAATACAGACAATACTGGTCATTACGCAAAATTGTGTAATAATTTTTGACACAAGTAGACCACGAAAATTATCTTGTGTCAAAAATTTTAAAGTGATCACGGAAGTCACAAAAAAACTAGTTAAAAATTACTGCATTTGGTTTAACGTTTACAATTTAGACCTGTGGAAACAGTAACCAAAAACCATTCGTAAATGTTACATAATACAAACAATACAAAAGACTGTCATTAACCAAACCATCACACAACACAAACTAACACACAAGCACAAAACTAAAACATAAAATTACCTATTATACGGTGGGGCCACGGTCATTGTTAGTGAAAGTATATAAAATCTTTGAAAATCGAATGCAATTGTTACATGCGCGTGCGCAGGTCGCGGCGGTACTAACTCGGGAGTGGCGCGCGAGTCGTTTTAATATGACGTAAGGCATTCCGGTTTACGAACAATTAAGTGCGCATTTTGCACTTATTGTTTAGATGTTCCGATGACATAAATGAGGACGCTTCGGAGAACATTCCATTAAGGGACAACGTATTTGATTGAATGTCATAATCGATTTCGTGATTATAACAGTAGTGTTGAGGGGAAGCGTTATCTTCTGTTCCTCTCATATCCTAAAACTACGTTTGCATAAGGGTAGTGGGAACACATTTTCCATCCTCGAGACGTGTCCACTTTTCCTTAAGAGGGTCAAATACCCCTCGAATTCTTAACAATTGCACATTGAAATAATAATAATGTATAAAAATGTAAAAGGCCATTTTTCCTTACACTACAACCGGACAGGATGGTAAGTGGTTACTGCTGCCCATGGACATATGTAAGTAACTTAATAGATCAGGGGTTCTATTTGAAGTCGATCACATGTGCGTTGCCACCCCCAAGGACTAAGATGGTCGACTCATATATAAGTGAGATATTTACGAGCCCCACTTTTTAGGGTGGTTTTTGTGGAATTTATTTAAAAGCTTTGTTTTATTTTGTATGTATGGGTTCTAATCTTCCAAATTTTAAGCTGATAAATCACAAGCTTGAGCTAAAATTTTAATGATTGTATGTCAACATAAGATGAGTTTATTAACGTCATTCTGAATCTAATTTGAAAGTGTTCCAAAATGGCAGACCAATATTTTCTCAATTACCGATTATTTTTTAATCAATTTAGATAAATACAATAAGAAAATAACGTATTTTAGTAACGTCATTTGCTTATTGTATTTATATTGTTTTTAATAACATTTTAATACGAATGTTTTTTCCTCATGCTTCATCGTGGGAACATATCTATCATCTTATTACCTACCGCATCACGTCACCTTCAACCAATAAGACGACCGCAAAGTAACGTGATATGCCAATGAACCAATCAGGACACCGCTGGTTTCAGTTTGAGCTCCTTGCGCAATCAATACAATCACGCTTCAAATGCAATCGTTATATCATATCTATTTTTTGAGTTAATTTCACGTATATTAGAATTTGAAAATTATTATTTTAAAACAAAGCGCAAAAACCTTAACACGCTTTCTACAATCATAGCTCCACCATAGGATTTTCTCCTTTGTCGTGGGTGGCATGAACACACAAAGATGAATACACAAACACCCAGACCCGGAACAGAAATCTAAAGTTATCATTTCTGTCTGGCCGGGAATGGAACCCGGGACCCACTGCGCGTCAGGCTGGTATATGAAGCCGAATTTAATGGAGCTCATTACCGACTTTTATCAAAACCTGGTATACATCAGTTTCTTTTATGCTTAAATTTAATCTAAATTGGTCCCTGTTGAACAGAAAAGATCCAACAGCTTTTTTTTTTATTTTGCGTAAATATATTTCAAATTTTGACCAAAAGACATAACATGCACATTTTTAAATGTATTAAAAATTTTGTAATTCCTAAAAAAATAATGCATGGATCTTTTAGTATCTATTAGTAGTTATTCAGGAATTCAAAAAAGGTAATGTAACATTATGATTTGTTTTACGGTCAAACTTAGAACTGCATTTACTCAAAAGTAAAAAAAAGCTGTACGATCTTTTCTGCTTAACAGGGTCAAATTGTATGATGATTAATTAAAAAATCAAAAGTCAAGTAGCGGACATCTGTAAACAAATAAAAACTCACATTTCTGGACGACGTCATCCCGATGAAACTTCTAGCGGTGGCACTTCCTGGATCGAACCACACTGGTTCTAACCACCTATCACATGTTGAAATGCATGAATCCAATCAGACCAAGTCCAATGACAAAGATATGGACATCAACTTTCCTGTCGCAATCAGGTGAAAAATACGTCACTTCACATAATAATAGGTGATCACTGCTGCCCACGGATACCCGTTATGCACATTAGATAAAATCGTATTTATAAAAAAAAAAAAATTGAGTCCCATCTTCTTCTATCAGATTGAAGTAGCAAACGAGCATGCAGTCCACCTGATGGAAAGTGAAAACTGCCGCCCATGGACATCTGTAAGCAACTTCATATAGAACAGGGTTTGTATCTAAAGTCGATCACAGATGTGTTGCCACTCCCGAGGACTAAGATGGTCGCCTCATATATAAGTGAGCCAGCAAAAACACTCCTCTAACGAAACGCAAAAACTGCTTCACGCTAGAAATAGGTTGGGGGTGGTACCTCCCCGGTCGAACTACACTGTTTCTACCACCTGGTAAACCATCTGAAGTCAGCTATAGATTCGTGCTACCTGACAATAAAGTTTACTCCTCGGATAAATAGGTCTTCCTGAAATTCTTTGAACCAAAACTCAGCGAAGCATACTGATTTTTTGGCGTTCGTCAAAAATTCTTTGTCTGTTGACTGATTACAACACATCGCGTTCATTTCGAAGCTCACTTCTTTTGCGAAGTTTATTTTGTTTCTCAGTTGTCTTCGTGATTGAGAGCCTTATGAGCCGTTTGAATAATGAAACAGCTTCATCAGGTTGCAAAAAGGTGGAATAAAAACTCGCAAAGGTTTAAATTCCCAGCCAGGAATTCCCAGGGAATTTATCGGGGCTTCTTTTATTAACTGCAAGCGCTTGTTAAGGTATTTTAGTATTTAAGCGAAGTTGATCTCACGTATAAGAAAAAAGTGATAGTCTTGGAGGTATATACTCGTATAGTCTTTTCGATTGCTTATCTTGGCTATCCAGGGTTCAAATCCGAAACATGTAAAATATTACGAAATTTTTAATCATTGAAAATTCGAAAACTTATTAGAACAGTAAAGGGAAACATGTCGCGAAATTAAAAATATAATTATATGTAGTTTGGGAACCGCTCACAGGATCTAAGTTTTTTAATGTGACAATATAACTTAAATTTCATTTGAAACAAAAAATAATAATTATCGAAATTTGAATTTCGATAATTTGAATCCTACCGTAAGCAGCGTTACGTAATTAATATGTCTGTGTATTGCTTTTTAAGGCAAGTGAATGCTTCACGACACTCCAAATTAAAGCACAGGTATTACATTGTTAAGACATGTGTTGTTTATCACACACAAAAACAAAACACAGCTACAACAACATTACAGTGTTAACATATGTGTGTACTTTCGCTTGCCAAAACAAAACACTGAAATGATGATTTTTATTTTAATACAATGTGTATTTACAATATGTGCTTTACAACATACCGAAACAAAACCCAGCAAACATTTTTAACACAAAATAAAACGTGTGTGTGCTTAACCACACAGATATAATACACATATACCACACACATAGAAATAAAACACAGGTAATATAATACATTGATTGGTAAGATATGTATGTGCTAGGTTTTGTACACCAGATTAAACCTAGCAAACACTTTTAACACAAAATAAAACATGTATGTGCTTTACCACACAGATACAAAACACACATACCACACACAGAAATAAAACACAGTTATTACTCGTACTTTGTTAGTTTGGTGTTGTTTGTTGTTTGTTGTGTTTTGTTTTGTATGTGCTAAAGTTAACACATATCTGTGTTACAAAACAAAACACAACAAATAATTTTATGAAAAAATAGGTGTAGCTTTCAAGAAACAGTCCCACCTTAAGATATAACTTGCTGTACTTTTTACAGTACAGGATAGCAAAGCTACGGAACTTCTCTATTGTTAGATCTATTCTTTATTGCGATGTTCCCGAGCATCGTTTAGTTCTTATTGTGGCCACTAATAAGAATTCCCTTCCGACAAGCTCCTCGTTTCTTTGTACTTCAAATACCTTCGCTTTAAAATCTCATTGAGTGTAAATGTGTGTTTTGTACGTTTATAAGATAACTTTAGTAGTGACCATTTTTAAATTGATTTGTATGTTCATCTGTGACTAACATTGAGTAAAAAGCTTTTAATGAACTGTGCCATGCAATTCCCATGCTGATTTAATATAAGAAGTTCCCAAAAGAGATCATTTTATTAATATACGAATATTGTATATACTTTTGTAACGATATAATATCATTTTTTTATTCTTAAAGGAGAGCTGTGGTTTTATAGCTGTGATTCGCAGTCTCTGAATATTCGCTACTGAATAAAAAAACAAACATAGTTTGATGTAAATAGCCCATAACTTTCCTCAATAAATGGACTACAAAATACAATACAAAAATATTTTTTCAATTCAAACCAGTAGTTTCTGAGATTAACGCGTTCAACCAAACAAACACACTTCACTATATAATATTAGTATAGATTGTATTATTATGTTTGATGCTGGATAAGCTAGTTATTAAATACTAGCTGTGCCACGCAGTTTTACCCGCGTTTATTAGAGAACAGTCTATTTAAAAACAAACAAACATAGCGTGATTTTATATAGCCAAAAGCCTTCCACGATAAATTGACTATTCAACACAAAAATATTTTTTCAATTCGAACCAATGGTTCCTAAAATTAGCGCCTTCAACCAAATAAACTCTACTGCTTTATAATATTAGTATAGATGATATTTGCTTGAGATACTAAAATGCTAAATGTTAATTATGTAACTTAACATTTAGCATTTTAGCATTTCTACAAATGAGAGATACACCCATTGATACCTATCCAGACAAATACTTGTACTTACCCTATCATTCAAACAAAAACAAAAAATGTATCAAAACTACAGCTGGTAGGGTCGAACCCAGGACATCGCGTGCCAAACGAACCTAAAGGTCACTTATATAACGAAAAGATCGCTTTTCGACCCCCATTCCGGTTGGGGCGATGACCGCAGTCTTTCCCCAACCCTACGACCCCTATTTTCAGCTACGTGCCTTCTGAAACGTGACCCAGCGATAGTTAATTCTGCTTCATCATAACAAAACGCAAAAAAGAAAAAGTAAATAAGAAATTTAATACTAAGCGACAAAATATTTAGAGTTTGAATGTATGGGTCAACTCGTCATCGTCAACCCATTATTGTCCCACTGCTGGGCACGGGTCTTCTCTCAGAATGAGAGTTAGGCCATAGTACACCGCGCTGGCCGAGAGCGAATTGGCAGACTTCACACATCTTTGACAACTCTTTTCTTTTAAAGAACTCTCAGATGTGCAGGTTTCCTCACGATGTTTTCCTTCACCGTAAAGACACCCATATGGCTCTGAGACCCGAGATCTAAGAAATATTCGACCTAAAATGAGTAATAATATTTTTTTATATTTATTTGAATTTTGTCTTTGTGTTTAAAATAGTGTCAATCCTAAACTACTGATTTTTAACTTAATGGCTGATAACTAAAAATGACTGATGATTACTAAAAAAGAATTATAAACATCATATAAAAGTCTATATTTAGAAGTAATACTTATCTTTAATATCGCTAAAATACATCTATTGTAAGAAAAGTAGTTAAATTTTTTTTCAAACATTAAACACGGCTGAAACCGCAGCGCAGAGCTAGTATAAAATAAAGGCCCAAAGAAATTCACTGTACTCAAACTTCAGTTTCACATACAAAGCCGCTACACGAAAGATTTCTATACAAAATTTATCATACAAAGACGAATTCTCAAGAGCTTACGGTATTAATCTTTGTTTTACGTGCAAATTGTTCAACAACTTCGCCGTGTTGGAATGTGATATGAGAAAAGTAATACAAAGCCGGTATTGTCCGCGGAGTTGTTCAAATTGCTTATTATCAAAGACATGAATTTTGTAAACGCAATACTTATCACAAAGGCAAAAGTTTGTAACGATGGTTGGATGTTTGTTAAGTTGATGTGATGTTGTCTTACACACAAAAACTACAAATCGGTGGTACTATAAGGTGGTAGAACCAGTTTAGTTCGACCAGACATACCGCCGCCACACCTATTTCTAGTGTTATTATTGAATTTCGCTGGAAGGGTCTGGTTGCCGGCTCACTTGTGTTTGAGACGATCATCCTAGTCCTCGGAAGTAGCAACGCATCTATGATCGACTTCAGGTGGATCACCTGTTCTATATGAAGTTGCTTACAGACTTCCATGGGCGGCAATGATCACTTACCAGGAGGTGGACTGTATGCTCGTTTGCTACTTCAATTTAATAAAAAACGGATTCGAAGGAAATTCAGCACACAAGTAGCTTAAGACCTGGAGTCATACAAAGGTTCCCCTTCATGGTTCAGTTTCAAAGTACGAACCTTTCCCCCCACCTCGCTCCCCCCTACACCCCAGATTGATGGGCCGCATTTCAATTACTCGTATTTTAACTTCCGTTGTTAAAGATAGCGTATGTCTAACAAGAGACTTTTAAAGGCTGTATAGAAAATATAGGTCACAATTGAACTGGAATTCCCGAACTTTGCTTCCAGTTGTTATTTTACAACTAGTGAAACTTCGTCCACAAATAATTACATTAGAAAGTTCCAGTGCACTAGAACTAACTAAACTAACTCACTAAACTAAACCTTCATATCAATTAGTTTTCATTGGCCCCTAAGGAGCCCTAACCTAACTAGGCAAATAGAGAAAGTTTGGACCCAGAGTCATTTCAAAGCACCTGTAAATTCCATTGATATGTTATTGGTTAAAAGTTGGACCCCAAGAGCTTAAAGCTAATTCGGGATGTGAACTTACGAGTTCAAAACGTACCGTCATGTTTGTGCATATTTTAAGGTCTGTTCACATTATTGTTTTTTGAAATGGATTGATATAGGATCGCGTTGGAGCGTGATTTTATTTGATCTTTTAAGCGGCACAATTTAAATCTAAAGTATTTTAAATTTTAGTAATATAAACGTTTTACGTTACTTTTAGATTGTATGACTATTTATAACTATAATTAAATTTAACTTTATGTAGAGGTACAACGGCTTATTTTCATATAAGGCGACCATCTTAATCTTACAGAATAGCAACGCAACTGTTGATTGACTTCTGATTCAGACTTCAGATTGAATGAAATTGCTTACTTACATATGACGATAAGCGACAGTGACTACTTATCACCAGCGAATGATATAATGCTTTCTTTATATTTTATATGTAAAATTAATAGACAACGAACAGCCGAATGACACTACATTGAGAATTTCGAATATATATCCTTATGTATGTCAAAGGCCTTTGCAGGTTTCTATATCGGTTTTCTGAATTGGATAGGTTCGTCATCTATAATGAAACCGGTATTTTATAAAAAGAAAAGTAAAAGCCTAGTATTATTGGAAAAAATCTTATAAAAAAGCGCTTATCTAAACCATTTTAAGTACAAAATAACAAAATTAACTTCACCTGATAAAATATTGCCCCCCATAAACCCACCTGACTTCAAATAAAATCCCTCTTCGATATGAAGTAGCTTGCAGACGGTCATGGTGACCTCTTACCATCGGTTAAATTGCATGCTCGCTTGTTTCTTATTTCTTAAGTGAAATACACCTATATATTTATTTCTAATAAAGCCATAATAAAAATATGTAAATACTATAATGGGTTTTCAAATAAACGTTATCCCGATTTCAAGCCCCCTAGGGGTTGATTTACTAAACCATACTTCATTATTTCTGATCAGAGAGCTGAATACAAATTATCGTAGTTCTTGCTTTAAAATCAATTTTAAATCAATTAATTAAACAGATTTTAAATTAATTTTCAATCCCTTTAGATATGAATTGTCAAAAACTGTTTCCTTACTATATATCTATGTAGATCCATTGTGTATTTAATGGTTCTATTTTTAGACGTTAAGACTCTATAATGTTAGTCGGAAGTGAGTATCGCTTCTCTCTTATATGCCTTTAAATTATTTTACTATAATATTATCGCGATATTGATACATTTTAATATATTACGGGTACTCACCATATGCAGTTTTTGAATTCCTTTTTGTCGATATTTCAACCCAGTTACATGAATCGTGGTCACGGCAAAACTGCGGTGATGGTATACCTATATAGATGCATTGTTCTTCCTATAATGCGATTATACACTTAACAAGGGCATGTAATCAAAAGAGGGTAGCGTGTAGGCCTCTATAATTGGAGCTATTATTAGATTTTCTTGTGTAAGTAATAACCAAAATCAATTTCGCGAAATCGTCTTTAGTGAAGATCGGAAATTGGTACAAAATATATTATTTCCAAATTGACGATGACTCGATCGATTCAACTCGTTGATTTTAATTTTAATGATTTTTTTTTTGAGATTTTTAACGCATACTATGTTTTGCATTAACAGACATTTTTCTGTTCATCCTAATTGTGATAAGGCGTATATAAAAATATGCCCCAAAAAGGGTTGCAACCATTATAAAAATAAGTTAATCCTAAAACCATGCATTTAAACCGTACATCCTTAATTTATCCTTAATTTTATATAATTACTTTCGTTAATGTTAGTTTTAATGTCAATATTTGTATTAGTACCATAGTACGTCTAGTTGTAAATACAGCAAAAACAAAGTGCGACAAAAATCCATTATAATATATGACTTAACAAAATAACGTTCATTTATCAAAAGTAATGAGCGGACTAAAAAGTTCACTTAACTTAATAAAACATAATAATGCCATCACTTGAATTTCATTTTTGCGAAACAATAACCTACCAAAAATAGACCACAACAAATAAAGTATTAAAACGTGTATCTGTGTTCAAAACTCATACAATGAATGAAAGTCGATAACAGTTGCCAAAAAACAAAGTTGAAACTGTTCAACTTTGTGCATTGATGCATGCAACTGCAAGTAGAGAGCGTATTAATATAGATTTTGGATATAAACTTAAAAAGGAGAGAGAAATGGTGTGTATAATGAATAAGAGATCAAAAATTGTGTTATAATTATAATTATAAAATCTAGTTAATTATGTCTATAATGATTAAAATAATATAAAATAAGGTAAAATTCGTGCGAATAGAGTCTACAGTTTCCGAACATAAACAATTCAATAGCGTAAAATATTAATTGCTTTAAAGTTAAAGATAACGTCATCAGGAAACTACATGTTTTATAGTTCTACTTAGCTGTCAAAATTCGTTCAACTTTGGAGTCAACTCATTTTTTTAATACAGAGCAACTAGCATGCAGACAAACTGATAAAATTGGTGACCACCGCTGCCCATGGATATCTGTTATTACTTTTAAACAAGATAACGGTTCCAGCCGTTAATTGCGCTAACCTTTGTCTAAAAATGTCTTACATAAGTATGTTTTACTTACGACACCCTTTAAACCGAAACAACAGCGCCATATATGTCACATCCAGTGCAGCAGTACTTTTAATCTCTGTAAGACCGCTAATACTTTCTGCAACTACCCACTCTTATTCAATCGTAGGTTTAAAAAAAATGTATTCTTATATTATACGGTTTCTTATTGTTATCTAGTAAATTTTGTTTGTTATCTGTACGCACTACATGATCAAATGTTTTGTCAGTAATTGAATGGTAGTTTCCTCATGAGAAATAAAGATCTTAAACAACAAATATATCACAATATAAAACCCGAATTTAATCATAGAGAGCAATAATTCATAAATATTATAACAACTGCAGAACGTCACCATGAAGTATTTATCCAAAAGTTAATTTATGAGCCTGCAGTTTACGAGCTCATTGAGAGTCAAAGTTATGGAAACAGACATCGCCCAGTCTGGGTTCTCGGATCCAACAAACGTTTAAAACTTTGCAGAGGCTAAAGTTTGCATCACAGTGATTTAAAATTGTTCTAGATTGTTTGTCAAAGGTTTCATAGAAATGGAGTTCAAAATAACTATAACTTGGTGAATGGAAATTCATAATGCAAAGCGTATTTAAAGGATGTTCACACTTTCCGAGGTTTCTAAATTTTTGTCTCTGTTTAAAATAAAATTGGGGATGAAATATCTATTTTTGATTAGACTTTCATGAGAAGATAACATTTCATTATATTTTCACTAATTTTTTAAAACGTGTTTTATGATCATTAAAAAAATTAACGAATTACGAATTACAGCTGTATATACTTATGTATATCATCAAAATACAAGTTCATAGTTAATACATAATATATATGTAACGAAAATGTAGAGATCTCGCCTGTACGTCGCATGAATTCATGAAAAGAAAAATCATTACTGTTTACCTGTATTACATCAAACTAAAACGATTAAAATAATTTTAAATGATTGAACGTTAAGGTAATATTTAGTCCCCATTTCATTACAATTCATTAACTGTATCGAAAGTTATCATAATTTCCAGTCACGTTATATTTTTAAACGCATGGAAACCACGGACAACAAATTTAATTATATTATCGTACCATGTATTTTTTTTTTATTTTACAGTACCTGTTATTGTAATATTTATAACATATCCAACAAAAATGTTACTTCAATGTTCATTTACTCGCTTTCAAGGGAGATTTCGGTTCAATTGATTTGCATGCTTGATGTTACGCTTATTTTCTCAAAACTCACTTACGTAAATTCAAATTGAATACGGTTAGCTCATTGTAAGTCAAACTTATGGGAATCAGACGTTGTCAGCATTCGCAATGCCGACGAGGCGCTTAGACATTCTTAGTAAGTTTTTCGTGTAAAGATAGTTAGAACTCTGTTCTACTGCAGTCTACCTGAATACCCACTCTGTATTATTGTAAGAGCGTCCTAGAAACGTTTTAATCATTTTATTAAGTAACCGTAGATCACACAATGTAGTGCATGTATCAACGCATCCCCTTAGGGGTTCATTTTCAAAAATCGTTGAAATAGGTTTTCCATTATTTGTTACCAGAAATTCAAATACTTATTTTCATAGTTGCATCTAAATTTCTTAATTTTTAACCTCTAATCTCTATTTAACTCCCTTAAGAGATAAAAAAAAACTCAGTGGGAACTTACGTCATAGAAAAAACTCACTATTCAAGAATCAATCATCTTTATTCAGTAGTTTAGAGTGTGCGAAAATGAATCAGTCAGTCAATCAGGACTGGTCTTGTTATTATTAATATAAATTAATATTTATATTTGTTACATCTATCTATCTATCTATCTATCAGCCTTTGAAAGTCCACTGCTGGACATAGGCCTCCCCTAATCGGCGCCACTCCGACCGGTCCAGGGCTATCTAAATCCAGCGATTACCCGCTGTCTTCTTCAAGACGTCAGTCCACCGGGTTTACCACCATAAAATGTCCTGGGTAAAGTTCCTTAATCAGTTCCTTTGGAACCCATTTTAGGAGATGTATTGTTTCTATTGAACACCGGCACACAAAGTGAACTTTAACCTTGCCGGCATTTTTTTTATCAGGCTGAAGTAGCAAACGAGTATGCAATCTACCTGATGGTACGTGGCCACTACCGCCCATGGACATCTGTAACCAACTTCATACAGTATAAATGTTCTATCTAAAGTCGAAAATAGATGCGTTGCTATTGCCGAGGACTAAGATGATCGCCTCAAACACAAGTGAGCAAGCATTCAAGTTTACTTAACATAAAATGCCAAATACCTTTAAAAATAGTAATAAGCTTTCATTATTACCTTTTCCTTGTAAACCTCATTTAAATTCGAATAGCAGTATGAATATTTAGTGGAAAAGTTTAGCAGTGGAATGTTTGAAATAGTCGATTCATAATTGAATGTTTTCCTTGGAACTAAAGTGAGGTTTCGTGCATAGTGAAAATCTAAGAATATTTCCTGCTTGTTAAAACTTTGTCTTATTCAATTAACTTCCATAGTTTTATTTGCTACTAATGCACTCAAATTTTAATTTTTACCCGACTGCATCAGAAGGAGGGTAATGTTTTTCGAGCATATGTATGTTTGTATGTATGTTTGTTTGTATGGATGGATTATGACGTATGACATATCATTAGAATCATCTCAGTTTGGAGAGTGACCTTAGGCTATATAATTTACAATTTATAAAAATGACACCTGGAAATTGAGAAAAAAGGAGGGGGAGGGCGAAATTTTTACTATAAGACATATGGGCATCAAATGAAAGCTAGTAAATAGACCAATCTACAAGTATATTATAACACATTTACTTAACTATTTTGACAAAAACTCATATAAGCATTCAATTAAATATGCACCATTATGAACAAAAACTTCGTTTTGAGTACTCGTTTTTGTTTTAATGTTTAACGATGTTACTAGTTCTATTACTCGCATTACGAAATTTTAGTTCAGTATCATTAGTACGAGTTTGTCTTGTTTTTTCCAGACAAGATAAAGTCTTGTTTCTGCCAAAAATGCCCTCTGTAAATTTTAGTTCCGAAACAAGCCGCTAGGGGCGCTGCATGTAGATG